>JADRCD010183340.1:0-11654 GCA_019843815.1 Montemys delectorum
TTGATAAAACTCTGCACTAAAACCATCTGGTCCTGGGCTTTTTTTGGTTGGAAGACTATTAATGACTGTTTCTATTTCATTAGCAGATATGTTTAGATCGTTGATCTGGTTTTGATTTAACTTTGGTACCTGGTATCTGTCTAGAAATTTGTCCATTTCATCCAGGTTTTCCAGTTTTGTTGAGTATAGGCTCAGTCCTTCTTAAAAGGGAGAACCAAATACCCACAGAAGGAGTTGCAGAGATTAACTATGGAGCACAGACTGAAGGAAGGACAAGCCAGCCTAAATATAGCTATCTTCTGATAGACTCTGACAATACCTGACTAATACAGATGTAGAGGCTCACAGACATTCATTGAATTGAGCACATATTCCTCAATGAAGGAGTTAGAGAAATGATCTATGGAGCTGAAGGGTTTGCAGCCCCTTAGGATGAACAATATGAACTAACTAGTATGCTCAGAGCTCCCAGGGACCCAACCACCAACCAAGGACTATACATGGTGGGACTGAATGTTTTGGCAGCAAGTGTATAGTAGAGGATTGCAAATTCAATCATCAGTAGGAGAGGACCTCGGGTTTGTGAAGGTTGTGCCCCAGTGTAGAGAAATGCCAGGGTCAATAAGTGGGAGAGGGTGGGGTGGAAGTCATGGGGAGGGGGGAGGCAACAGGGGTTTGTTCTTGTCGTTTTTATTTGTTTGTTTATTTGTTTGTTTTTTGGCGGGGAAACAAGAAATTTACATGTAAATAAAGAAAATATCTAATAATTTAAAAAAAGACAGCATTACAGGACTATGAGTATAAACATAAGCATTTAAAAGGCACTTTAATAACATGACTATTTAAATATTCTTTATCTGGTGTAAAAAATGAGCTTCAAATAAAATACTTATCAGAATCAAACATGTAAAATGATTGTTTGAGTCAGTGGTAAAGAACTTTGATTGTTGCATAATGGTATGTCCTGACTACATGAGCTATTAAAATTGTTAATGTTCAGTCAAATAAAGTGAAAACTGTGGCTTGAAGACCACTTGGATGAGACTGTATTCCAACAAAACAAATTACCTTTGTAGAGATGGGACTCTCTGCTCAATTGCAAGGTCTCCATCCTTTTCTAATATGTACATTTAAGGCCCTTATCAATTGGTGAATGGGAGACATGGTCAATATTCTACTTTAAGAATTGATATGTAGAGAAATCACTTTCTATTACTTTAGCATGGGGTTAATTAATCTATACCCTGTAGAAAAGCTATTTATCACAGTTAGAGTGAGTAATAAAAGATACATCTTTCATAGGATATATGATATTTTGTTATTTACATGCAAAATGTGATTTCTCCAACATCTCAGCTTTTAAAAACATCCAACTTTCTCTGCAGCAAAACTGCTAGCTTTGGACCTTCATCTCATATTCCTATTACCTTTCAATCCCTTTCTTCTCATAAGTTGTTAAAATTTGTATAAATAAAAGACATATTAAAACCTGTATTCTCATTTCCTTACTTGTAGTGGACCCCCAACTTAATGTTTTAAGTGCCTATGTTTTGATAGATTAAGTTGCTACTAAACAATAGTAAGACAAGACTTTTTGATTATTGGAAATCAACTAGACTACATAGTTTCTAAACTGAGCAAATTCTCTTTGTTTTTACTATACCCTGTCTGTACAGGTGGTGACAAGGCTGATGGCCAGGAACCTGAAGGAATTAAGACGTTATATACTAATGTTATTAAAAATCACTCTGGCTTGCTCTTGAAGGGCAATTTTAATATCTATCAAATACTGAGTTTATGAGGGCATAGACCTGCCATCATTTCTGTCAGCAAAAAGAACCATTAATTTTTGAAATAGATGCACTCAGCTCTTCAGTATTGCAGTTCCATATGCATCTGATAACAAAACTGTGAACAGGTTTTAGGACTCTTGCCAACATCAAAGCCTGGCCAAGTGTGAAGTAAGCCAAATTGGACAGAAAGGGCTACCTGAAAAGTCACAGTAAAACTCTGAATTGAGTTTGTCTGGTTTGAACATGTTTGGAATAGTGTGAATGAGCTAGACAATTAATGTAATTAGAAGGACCTACATGTTCAGTAAGGTACAAATGTTAACATAACATAATTCCCCATTTGGTTACAGGAATTAGTCTTTGGTATGTGAAACACAAGCAATGTTTCCAGTTTTCATCTCTCATTGAATTTTTAAA
Organism: Montemys delectorum; assembly: GCA_019843815.1. Classification (NCBI taxonomy): domain Eukaryota; kingdom Metazoa; phylum Chordata; class Mammalia; order Rodentia; family Muridae; genus Montemys; species Montemys delectorum. Next base: position 2,211 of record JADRCD010183340.1, read on the forward strand.
ATTGGCAAATGTGTTTATTTATTTCATTTTTTTAAAAAAATTATTGGATAATTTTTATTTACATTTCAAATGTTATCCCCTTTCACAATTTCCCCTCTGGAGACCCCTTACCCATCTTACCTTGTTTCTATGAGCGGTGCTCCTCCACCCATCTACTCCTTCCTGCCTCCTCACCCTAGCATTCCCCTATACTGTGGCATCAAGCCTTCATAGGGCCAAGGTACTCTCCACCCATTGATGCCCCACAATGCCATCATTCTTTGCTACATATTCAGCTGGAGTCATGGGCCCCTCCATGTGTACTCTTTGGTTGGTGGTTTAGTCTGCAACCCACAGGAAGAACAAAAATATCAACCAACCAGACCCCCCAGAGCTCCCAGGGACTAAACCAACAGGCAAATGTGTTTCATTTCATTTACCTTGTATTTCTTGTGAATAACTACTAATAGTACAACTCTTCTGGCTCACTAAATGGGTTTCCTTTCTCTCTTTGAAGTATTGATGCTCTATAATGAGTTACTCAAGTGGATTGCTTCTCCTAATAAAGAACATTTCTTTTATCACAAGGCTGAATCTTCACATTCCCATCCCAGCTTTTAATTCAAGAAAGCATGGGTAAATAACTTGCTCCTTATCTTCATTTTATTCTTGGGAGCCAAACTCTTCCACTTTTTCTATAAAATAATCTTGGTCTTCGGTTCAGCTAGACTGTGGATGATAAAGATATCATTTTCTGTTTCTTTCATTCACTGAATTATAGAAGTAGCTGCAACCAAACTCCTTTCTACTCAACTACATCCATGTCTCTGAGCTCTACTCATGTCCTCAGGGTCTTTGTTTTACTCAAAAGGTGTTTGCAAAAGGTTTGCAGCCTTCTGGTTTGATCCATTCTCTCCCAGCACTGATTGTTTAATTTTTATCTTTCAAGATACAAATGTGTATATCTCTCTCCTAAGAAACAGATTCTTAATGATCCTCTCCTAGTCAGAATTTGAGGTGTTTTCTTTTAGTGACTTTTCTTTTTACATCTGCTCTTCTTTTAGGGTAGTTATTTGCCTTAGACTTCATCTATCTGTAAATGTGTGAATTCATTACAATTAGTGTGCATTTGTTTTTTATAAAAGGTTTCTTATTCAACCTATATATAAATTAGGCTGAAACACATGTTCTGTTAAGTCCTCTGGGTTTTTGGAAGCTATTATGATGGCTTCATCAAATAGATCAGTTGATGTGCATATTCATTGCATGAAGTACAAATTACTTCTTTTAAAATTCATCATATGTAATAATCAAGATTTAATAGGTGAAATATTCTGTTCAAGTAAAAATGGAATGCCTATTTCTCAGTTTATCAAAGAAATATCCTCATTGCCTGAATATCTGACAAATACATGAGATTCTTTATCTTTATGTTAACTAGTCAGAGAAATCTAAAGTCAGTTTGCTATAATAAATGTCATTCTTTACTAATATATTGATAAATTACTTGCCTTTAGATAATTCTTGTTTCCAAACATTTTTTGAAGATTCTAATATTAGAACACTTTTTAATAAACATTTAATTTTGTGGTTACATAGCATTGTATGTGAGCACCCAAATAGCAAGTATTCTATAATCTAAAACGTACAGGATTCTTACAAATGTAGGAGACATTAGCTTTGACCTGTTGATCTCCATCTGGCTGAGAAATAGATGATGGCAAGACCATCTGACTCTCCATTTACCTGGATCTCACTGGTTGGCTGTCATTTCCTATACTACCTCCCTAGGGACTTCTGAGAAGTATTTGAATTGTTAATGAAAGAAAAGATTCTCAAAGCAACTGAATCCCAGATGGTGGTCTGGTGTATATTGAGGTGGGCCAGAAATTAAATTGAACTTGCTATTCATAGAAAATTAATGTAAGAGATGTCATCCATGTCCATCCAATTAAGTCACCTTTTGATTCATTTAACATCATACTAAGCACAGGCTAATTCCTGCTAGGAACCATCTCCCCACCATGTGACAGAAGCCCCACTATTATTCACCAATAAGGGGTAGACTAAATGCAGAAACCACAGGGAGATAATTTAAAGGCTGATATGCTCACTACAGGTCGGTTTTTTTCCTACTATGACAATGGATGTAAGACCAGATGTAAAGCAACCAGAGACATAGCTAAACATCATAATGAAACATAAAACCCTTATAAGAATCTCATAGGGGCTAAAGAGATGACTCAATGGGTAAAGTACTTACTACCCAAAACTGAAGATCCCGGTTCAGATTCCCAGAATCCAGGTGTTCAGAGCATCAGATGTCTGTAATCCCAGAACAAGGGGAAAGAGACAGGAAGATCACAGGGGACTGTTGACCAACCAGCCTAGAAAAAAGTACAAGCTTCAAGTTCCAAGAGATACTCCTCAACAAACAAAGGTAGAGAAACTACTGAAGAAAATTCACTCTGATATCAATTTAGGACTCTGTAGGTAACCTGTATGAGTGACCTCACTTCCACACATATGTACATGCACACAAATAACATACACAAGCACAAAATATTCATTATGAGACAGCCTATTTGATAAGGAATTTAAAATAGTGTCCACAACAAATATATATGTGTGTGTGTGTGTGTGTGTATATATATATATATATATATATATATATATATATATATATATACTCTAAGTCCTATGTATCCTATGTACTAAAGTTTCTATAGAATGATGCATCAGGTGACCCTCATGTCTCTGAAGCCCATGCTCATTTCTGTAAGCAGTTATAATCCATCAGTTCATGAGTACTTACTCAGAACTCAACACAAGTACTATATCCTTATGAAATATTAGATTGCATAAGGCTCTTCCAGGCTACCTCTTAATAAACTGCCACAAATCAGTAAAAAGGTGTGGGTTACATCCAAAGATCAGGTGCTGCTGATATTTTTATTACTTCACATTCTTAAGGGATTTGAATGTGTTAGAATCTGCACTACCTTTTAATGATTTTTAATATCTGTCACAATAGATATGACAACTGTGATAACAGGAACTTTCAGCCAACAAGACATAATATATTGAAATGAAATAGTCTCAACTAGAAAAAGTGAGTAGACAAGGCCCAGTTCGGCAACTGTACAAATCAAGCGCTATTACCGGGTTCCTGAACTTTCTTAAACAACACTCTAGGCTTCATCTTTAGACAGGACAGCTTGCATCATACATAAGCATTTTCTCCAGAAACTCCCAAAGTGACTGATCAGCATCCAGACATTTAGTCACAGGAGCAAACAATATTTCCATAGTATATTTCAGTGATTTTTAAAAATTTTTCATTAACATCAACCTTAACCTGAATCCCAGAACTTTGAGTATCATTTTTATTACCTTAGTGAACACACTTGATGATTAATTTTAATCATTGAATTGACAAAATCTAGAAAAACTTGGGGAGAGGTTTTCAATGAAAGACAGTGTGGATAATGTTGACCATTAGGCATTTATATAGGGGATTTCTTTAATTATGCCAATGAGGATGTAAGAAGACCCAGCCCACTATGCACAACATTATTTCCTAAGATTCTAAGCTTTAAAAGTGTGACGATTGTGAGCTAATGGTAGGATGTATGTCTTCATTGCTTTCTAATTGTGACTGAGTATGTGATGTGAATAGCTGTCTTAATTTCCTAGACTAGCAAGCATATAATGAGGGGCTATCATATGGATTTGAAACTAAAAAAAAAATCAACTAAATTTCTTTTAGTCCTGGTTTTTCATAACATCAGAAGAAATAAAACTAAAATGCTAGCTAATGATCTTTGTTTCTCTATATCAAACTTTTAACTATTTACTTTGTAGAAACACTCATTTCATGGCTGAAGAGTCAACTCAGTGGGTAAGAAATCCCAGCACACAAGTAAAAAGTTATACTTCTCTGAGCAAACCAGTAAATCTTGCTATATCAGTAAATATCTGAATGTAAATATGACTATACATACTTGCACACACAGGTATACTTATACTCCAAACTAAGACTCAGATATAAAATAAAATTATAAATAAAAGATGTATTAGAAATCATAAGACATATAAAATATATGTCAAAAAATCTCTAAAGTGACATTAATTTCTCCATTTGCCAGTCTTTACAGTGTGCTGGTTCATCCATGTTCACCCAAAGTTGTATTTTCTCTAGATTGAAAATCACTGCTCCCACATACAGCTGCTTTAAAATTCAAACAGTGTACACTTAGTGTCATAATTGGAAGAGAAAGAGTACTATTTTTATCCTCTGTTCAATTATGAATCTAAGTGCTCTGGCTATAACTATATAATTATATATTCAACATTTGTCTTTTATTGCTTTATGAATCTTTTTGACACACAGTTTATAAGGAAGAATAGACAAATATCCCAGGGTGATGTGACCAATTTACAAAAATTTATTCTGTTTAATAATAAATAGAACTTGGAAAATATTTCCTTAGTTGCTCACCCTATTATCAGTTAGACACAATCAGGAGACAGAAATTGTACAATAAAATGGAGAGAAAATGTGTAATTAATACAGGATTTTATATGCAATGTGACTTCCCATAAAGGAATATGAAAATACTAACAGATGAACATGAACGCACACACACACACACACACACACACACACACACACACGCACGCACACACACACACAGAGTTTCAGACCTCCTGAAAGAAACTATGTTTGATATCACTCAATAAGGAAGTATCTAGAATATCCATAGTGGCTAACAATAAATACTCTTAGCACAAACAGAAAATTGAGATTGGTAACCATCCACTGGTATATACGAAAGCCTCATTAATAAGTCAGGTATTATATTCCCTGGGTGTCAGTGGGCAACATTTCACAAACTGTTGCTCAAGTTTACTGGCAGTCTCACTGATACCTTGAAGCACACACTACTAACACATGGATAACATAAACAGCTAGAAAAGAAAAAGAAACCTTTTCTCATTTTTTTTGTCTTTAGAGTTCCTTTCTAATAGCAAGACCAAAGTCATTCCAGTTGCAACAAAGATGATTTTTTGATGCGTTTTCAAGAGAATAGAAAGACACGTAGATTTTTTTTAATGTGCTGGAAACCAACACAGGTTTTAACATATCAGTTTGTTCCTAAATAGAAAAAAAAAACTTAAAAATATAGAAAACTGGTAGAAAGAAGTGCGTGCAACTTAAAGTTATAGATAAAATGGATAATTAGTTGTCTTTAAGTAAACATAAACCACCAAAAATAAAAGCAGTATTCCTAAAGTGGGACTTAATCTAAGTATGTTTACTTAATATTTTAGGATGTTATTTACTTGGTTATAGAAAATTAATGTGGCATCTCATTCATTGCAACCAATATAGTAATCCTTGCCTAATTAGGTCAGAGGTTGACATTCAGAGAAATTTAGTAACACAATAGAAAATAATACACATCATAAAAACAGAGGGAACAGTCTTGTTCTCAGTGAATCTTGAATAAACCTCCTCACAGAGTCATTAATTTGTTTATATTTTAAAAGTAATGTAAGTTCATATAACTGTTTTCCATCTAGATATTTATTGATGATTAATAGCAACTCAAAACTATTTGTGGTGGCATATATCATATTTAATACTGAAGAGCAGGTTGAATATTTAACAAATGAACAGATTTCTCTTAAATTTTGACTCCCACAGATTTTTGTGTTAACAGGGAGAATGGATGACCCAGGATGTTTTTCTTTACATATACTTTTGTTTGTTTGTTTTTAGCACAATAATTACTTAACTAAAAAGGATTAGAGTAGCTTGCTAAAAGGGATGAAAGTTAAATGATATTTATTCACTTTATCTCTCCCACATCTACCTTGTCCAGTGCCTCTTCCTGCCCTCTCCACACACAAAATAATCTTCAGACGTTTTAATAGATGAGTCCATAATACAATCTGATATTTCTTACTGCAGAATGATGTACTGTGGCTTAGGACCCAGACTTTGAGAAGTGAGAATTAGCGTCCCTAGTGGTACCTATAGGAGAGTCAAGAAAAAAATCTTTTCTTTTTCTATATTTTTTTTATTAGATGTTTTCTTTATTTACAATATCTCCTTCCCCAGGTTTTCCTCCAAAAAAAAAAAGAAAAAAGAAAGAAGAAAGAAAGAAAGAAAAGAAAAGAAAGAAACCAAAAACTAAAACAAACCCCTGTTCCCTCCCCAATCACCCTGCTCACCTTCCCACCCCCTCCTGCTTACTGGCCCTGGCATTCCCCTATACTGGGGCATATAACCTTCACAGGTCCAAGGGCCTCTCCTCCCATTGATAACCAACTTGGCCATCCTCTACTATACACATGCTGCAGGAGCCATTAGTCCCACTATGTGTACTCTTTGGTTGGTGGTTTAGTCCCTAGGAGCTCTGAGGGTACTAGTTAGTTCATATTATTGTTCGTCCTAAGGGGCTACAAACCCTTCAGCTCCTGGGGTCCTTTTTCTAGCTCTTTTATTGGGGACACTGTGCTCAGTCCAATGGATGGCTGTGAGCCTCTACTTCTGTATTAGTCAGGTACTGTCAGAGCCTCTCAGAAGACAGTTATATCAGGCTCCTGTCATCCAGCACTTGCTGGCATCAACAATAGTGTCTAGATTTGATTACTGAATATGGGAAGGATTCCCAGGTGGAGCAGTCTCTGAATTATCCTTCCTTTAGTCTTTGCTCCATTGTTAGTATCTACAACTCCTTCCATTGGTATTTTGTTCCCCTCTGAAGAAGGAACGAAGTATCCACACTTTAGTCTTCCTTCTTCTTGAGTTTCTTATGGTTTGTGGTTTGTACTTTGTGTATTCTGATCTTCTAGGCTAATATCCACTTATCAGAGAAAGTATACCATGTATGTTCTTTTGTGATTGGGTTACCTCACTCGGGATGGTATTCCTCAGATCCATCTATTTCCTCAAGAATTTCATAAATTCATTGTTTTTAATAGCTGAGTAGAGTAGTACTCCATTGTGTAGATGTAACACATTTTCTATACCCATTCCTCTGTTGAAGGACATCTGGGTTGTTTCCAGTTTCTGGCTATTATAAATAAGGCTGCTAAGAACATAGTGGAGCATGAGTCCTTATTACATGTTGGAGCATCTTCTGGGTATATGCCCAAGAGTGGTATAGCTGGGTACTCTGGTAGTACTATGTCCAATTTCCAGAGGAACCACCAAACTGATTTCCAGAGTGGTTGTACCAAGTTTCGATTCCACCAGCAATGAAGGAGTGTTCCTCTTTCTCCACAACCTCACCAGCATCTGCTGTCACCTGAGTTTTTTATCCTAGCCACTCTGACTGGTGTAAGATAGAATCTTAGGGTTGTTTTGATTTGCGTTTCTCTGATGACTAAGGATGTTGAGCATTTCTTTAGGTGCTTCTCAGCCATTCAGTATTCCTGAATTGAGTATTCTTTGTTTAGCACTGTACCCGATTTTTTGGCTCAACTATCAGTTAGAATGTAGAAGAAGGCAAATTGATCCATTCTCATCTCCTGTACAAAGCTCAAGTCCAAGTGGATCAAGGAGCTCCACATAAAACCAGATACACTCAAACTAATAGAAAAGAAAGTGGGAAAAGCCTCAAGCACATGGGCACAGGGGGAAATTTCCTGAATAGAACACCAATAGCTTATGCTCTAAGATCTAGAATCGAGAGGTGGGACCAGCCAGGAGGCATAGGCCTCAGGAAGTGCAGGGGAGTCACAGGACTGCAGGGACTGGAGTCTCTCAGGTTTCAAGGGACAGAGCTGGATCAGTGAACATCTCTGCCCCCTGCCTGCTAGGGGAGGACTTCCCCCCAAGGCCAGCTTCAGCCCAAGGACTCAGGTGAGATCTGCCATTTTTTTATCTGGGTTCTTGCTAGGGCAGGACCAGCCAGGAGACATAGGCCTCAGGAAGTGCAGGGGAGTCACAGGACTGCAGGGACTGGAGTCTCTCAGCTTCCGAGGGACAGAGCTGGATCAGTGAACACCTCTGCCCCCTCCCTGAGAGAAGAAGGCCTGCATCCTGAGCGGGCTTTAGCCCCAGGAATCAGGCAGGTCCATCCGGGAGGCATAGGCCTCAGGAAGTGCAGGGGAGTCACAGGACTGCAGGGACAGGAGACTCTCAGCTTCCAAGGGACAGAGCTGGATCAGCGAACACCTCTGCCCCCTCCCTAGGAGCACAGGGCTTCCCTCCAGGACAAGCTTCAGACCAAGTACTCAGGCGGAACCAGCTGGGAGGCACAGGCCTCAGGAGTGGAAGGGGAGTTGCAGGGCAGCAAGGAAAGATCAAGCTCTAAGACGCCAAGAACTTCTAACACCAGAGAGCAAAAGATGGTGAAAGGCAAACACAAGAATCCTACCAACAGAAACCAAGACTGCTTGGCTTCACCAGAACCTAGTACTCCCACCTCAGCAAGCCCTGGATATCCCAAAACACCAGAAAAGCAAGATTTGGATCTAAAAACTCATCTCACAATGCTGATAGAGGAAATTAAGAAGGACATGAATAACTCCCTTAAAGAAATACAGGAGAAAACAGATAAAGAGATACAAGCCCTTAAAGAGGAAACAAAAAAATCCCATAAAGAATTACAGGAGATCACAAGTAAACAAATAGAAGCCCTTAAAGAGAAAACCCAAAAATCCCTTAAGGAATTGCAGGAAAACACAAACAAACAGGTGAAGGATCTGAATAAAATCATTCAGGACCTAAAAATGGAAGTAGAAACAATAAAGAAATCACAAAAGGAGACGACCCTGGAGTTAGAAATCTTAGGAAAAAAGTCAAGAAAAGTAGATGCAGGCATCACCAACAGAATACAAGAGATAGAAGAGAGAATCTCAGGGGCAGAAGATAACATGGACAACATTGACAGAACAATCAAAGAAAATGCAAAATGCAAAAAGACTCTAACCCAAAACATCCAGGAAATCCAGGACACAAAGAGAAGACCAAACCTAAGGATAATTGGTATTGAAGAAAGTGAAGACCTCCACCTTAAAGGGACAGTAAATATCTTCAATAAAATTATAGAAGAAAACTTCCCTAACCTAAAGAAAGAGTTGCCCATGAACATACAAGAAGCCTACAGAACTCCAAATAGACTGGACCAGAAAAGAAATTCCTCCAGCCACATAATAGTCAAAACACCAAATGTACAAAACAAAGAAAGAATACTAAAAGCAGTAAGGGAAAAAGGTCAAGTAACATATAAAGGCAGGCCTATCAGAATTACACCAGACTTCTCACCAGAGACTATGAAAGCTAGAAGATCCTGGGCAGATGTCATGCAGACCCTAAGAGAACACAAATGCCAGCCTAGACTACTATACCCAGCAAAACTCTCAATCACCATAGATGGAGAAACCAAAGTATTCCATGACAAAACCAAATTCACACAATATGTTTCCACAAATCCAGCCCTTCAAAGG
>JADRCD010183341.1:0-11717 GCA_019843815.1 Montemys delectorum
TGTGTGTGTGTGTGTGTGTGTGTGTGTGTGTGTGTGTGTGTGTGTGTATACACACATACATACATAATGCATGCCACCTGAACACCCAGGATCAGAATCATGACTATTATTATACTATGAATTTGCCTTTTTTTTTTTTAATTAGCTCACAGAGTGTTCTTTTCCTCTTGTCACAGGAAAACTTAAAAGGAGGGCTGAGCATGTGGCTCAATTGGTAGAGTATTTGCCTAGCACAGGAGGGCCTGGGTTTAATCCACAGTACCATATAAAACCAGGCATGGCGACACGTTGTAACTCCAGTACTTGACATGATCAGAAGTTCAAGGCATTCCTTGGCTACATAGTGAGTCAAGGCCACCCTGGGATACATGAAACCTTGTCTCAAAAAGGAAAAGGAGCCTTTGACCTTCTGTTGCATTAAAAGGGAACACCAAAATCAAGGATGTTCTTCCCCACTTTGGGTTTTGGGGGATAAAAGGGAAAATGGTAGAAAGAGAATCAGTGAACATGTTAATCCACTAAAGGCCAGAAACTGGGGCGCTGAAGATGGGAGCCCACTGGCCTGCCCACTGTTTTGCAGGCATTACACCCATGCTCCAGCTGATTCGCCATATCACTAAGGACACCAGCGATGGGACCAGGATGTCCCTCCTCTTTGCCAACCAGGTCAGTTCTGCAGAATCAGCCCAGAGTTTGCCGCGGTAGCATGGAAGGTTCCAAGTCGGGCCTCTGTATGCATTCCTCCCCCATTGCCTGAGGACATGCTGCTTGGCTGCCTGCGGCTGTGGGAGGCTTTAGTGGGCTGCTGCTGGCAGCTGAAGAAGCTAAGGCCAGGCCCAACCCGTTCGTTTCTGCTTAACTCCTTTCTTTCCTACAGTCCTACTCCATGCACTGAGCTTCCTCCTTAATTCCCAGTTCTCTGTTTTACTGGGTACTAAATAATGCATGTTCCTGCTAGAAAGTCTGAGTTCAGAAGAATATACATGCTTTCATTTGTCTTTTTCCCTATATGTACTGTGTATCTATGATATATCCTCTACATACACAATTTTTTTTTCACTCAGTAGTATCAACATAGGCATTTTACTCTTACTAACTTTAAATATTCACACCAGAGTCAAAGTAATGTTTTACTAAATTGTCATTCAGGTTCTTTCCAGATTTTGGTCATAAACAATAAGTAATTATAAGTAACTGTTAACTTTTATTTTCTGAAACAATGGCAGAAGTAGAATTACTGGACAAGAGTCATGGATGGTTTGATGGCCCAAGCCTGGGCACTTTCTTGGAGCCTTGGCCTGCTTTTCCCAGAAGCAAATGTAGGCCAGCTTCCTCTTCTACCCAGCGCTAGCACTGCCTTCCCCTGGCTCCTCAGAGAAGGCCAACCTGCACTAAGCCTGTGTCTTTTGGCCTGTCAGGCCTGAACCTAGACGCTGGGAAATGAGTGGGGACTTCTGTATACAGTTGGTGGTCTGTGCAGCCAGTCCTTCCAGCCAAAGGGCAGCCTTGCTGTTGGTACTCCCACCCTACCCTTCAGCCCCTCCAGCTCTTTAATGAGAGAGACGGAGTAGCAGGGCCATGCCCGCCCATGCAATCTGGCAAGCTCTCGAGCTTGGACAATGGCAGTTCAGTTGTGAATGTGCAGACCCATGCATTCAGTCTAGGGGACATACTGGCTGTTCCTAAGGCCTTTGTAACGTTGCTTCTTTTCTAGACAGAAGAAGATATCTTGCTGAGAAAGGAGCTAGAAGTCGCCACGACTCATCACGACCAGTTCAACCTGTGGTATACTCTGGACAGGCCGCCCAGTGGTATAATCCATGTTACTCTTTTCTTCTGGGCCAGTTCCACCCTTTGACACACCTATAGACTAGTCTCTAGGCTTTGTCTGTTCTGTCTTTAAGGTTTACTCCAAAGGAGATTATGGCTGGGGGCTCTTGGTCTGTATAGGGCAAGCAAGAATCTGAGTGGGAGGACATTTGGGAGCAGCAGTTTTTAATGGGAGTCAAGGGCAAGTGCTAAATACCTCTTCTACATGCCACACACTGCACTGAGTATAGACTTTGAGCCACCTGGCTATTTGAACATGTATTCTCCAGTCAGCACATTGCACCTAATATGACCACTGCCCCCTTAACCTCTTGTACTTGCTCATGGCTACTTCTCCCCTCACCACCAACCCGCTTCTGGAGAGCAGACTTCAGATGCTGGCCCTCAGTCAGTCCTGCAGCCTCAGCTTCCATCCCAGGAAGCACCATGCACCTTACATCATACATGACATGTCATACATGCTTCCCTGATCTATACCTAGAAGCTGCCTAGTGGAGACCGCTGCCCAACTCCACCAACACCAGTGCGGCTTCCTCACCCCTACCTAACAGCCCCACTTCCTACTCAATGCTTAGAGCAGAGAGACATCATCCCCCGTCTCCGAATCCAAGGCTTGAGCCTGGAATTTGGCAAAAGTGCTATGGATGGCAGGGAACCCATATGTCTGCTTCTTGAGTCAACGATGACAACCAGCAGTGCAGACTTCTAAGCTTTTGTAGGGCAGCCTGGTCTCCAGCATCAGGGACAATGCAGAACCATGCTTCCTCCCCTTTCTGCTTCATTTCAGGCTGGAAGTACAGCTCGGGCTTTGTTAGTACTGACATGATCAAGGAGCACCTCCCTCCTCCTGGGGAGGCCACACTCATCCTGGTATGTGGCCCCCCACCGCTGATCCAGGAGGCAGCTCACCCCAGCCTGGAGCAGCTCGGCTATACCAAGGACATGATTTTTACCTACTAACACCTCCCAGGCTACTTAGTGGGTCCCTCTCTGTTTTAGAGTGAGTTTGGCTTCACCCTGTTCAAGTAGGTTATCTGTAACGTGTCTCTCCATGGCACCCTTGGGCACGATGTTCTTTTGGTTGTGGGCCTAAGAAGAGTTCACAGGCTGAAGACAAAAGTGATTTTTGAGCTTCCAGCTTGGCACCTGGGAAGGAAGCCACTTTCTCCATGACGTTCTTAGTGGAATAAACTAGACTACTTTGCATTTAGCTCACAATGTATGGATGTGTAGAAAATACACTGAGCAAGCCAGGACTTGCTGATGTGGGGTGGGGGGGTGAAAAGTAGTAGGGATGTGACCAGAACTGGCAATATAGCAATGGCTGTGGGATTCCAGCAAGATCCAAACGGGTCTCTATCATCCTGACCACTTACGAACTTTCTTCCCATTTCTCTGCTTTGAAGGCCAAACTCACATGAGGGCAAAGGCCTTGTGTGTTCTTCCTTGCTTTGTGGGACACTTTTTTAATAAAGCTGTATGTCAGGGCAGTAAATCCACAGTAGGTGGGCTCCAGGAACCCCTTTCTTATTCCCTGTATTTTGTACAGCAGATGGACACATTGCTGGAGATATTTATATTTTAGCATCCTCCACCTTGGCACTGTGCCAAAGTTGGCATGGTTAAGTTTCTTCATTTACCATTTCCAGAAGCTGTGCTTCAAATCACATCATTCAAACCAGATGATTCAGGAACCACTAGTGCCACCTGCGGTTAAAAGTGAGAATAACATACTGCTGCTCTGCTACTTCAGGGGGTAAGCTCACCCCAACTCCATTCCTTACAATCTTCCTAATGGGCCAGAGGTTCTGTGAAGCTTTTGTTCTCTAAGTTACACAGGAGGAAACAGTGTTAGTCACGCATTTTCCCAGTTACTCAGACAGTGGGTGGCAGAGTTGTCTTTAAACCTGGATCTGTTTAATTCTATGTCTGTTCTCCCTTCGGAAGAACTGGCAAAGTAGCTGCAGTACGAGCACTGGCTGCTGGATTTGCTACTCAATGTGCACATGTGTGTGCATGCAGGAGGGTGAGGAGGAGGGTCCAAGAAAAAGAAGAGAGGAATGTGGTTCCATGGAGCTCTGCTATACCCTTGAATCTCACCCACAGGGGGCCAAACACCATCTCAAATCGGCCTGGGAGGGATATTCCCACGTTCATCCACCCACTTGTGCTCAGTGTATTCTTGCATAATGCCCTCCTCAGGGAAAGACACAACTGCTCACTCTCTGCTACATTGCCCAGTTTGGCCTTGAACTCACTCGGTAGCTCAAGTCATCTGTGAACCCCACAATCCTCCTGCCTCTGCTTCCCAACTAATAATAACTAGGATTACAAGCATGTGCCACCAGGTTCAGCTGCAAAGCCTTTCACCATTGGACTCATCCCACCTCATTGGATTTTTTCATTCCCTAGACCTTCTGGTGATTTCCTTGGTCATTTGACAAAGCCTGGAGATGTTTTTGGCTTTCCTAGCTAGAGGAGGTGCCAATGACATCTGCAGGGAAGACCAAGGATAGTGGTCATCGGCAACTTAATTAAAAACAATACACCCGAGACTCACTTAGCCCCCACAAACTACAGCAGCTCAGACGGTTTATGCGGCAGGTACACGTGCATATAACCTTAGCGTGAACTGTGAACATCTCAGAGGCACATGATGCTGAAGGGCAGAGTTGGTTTGGAACCAGAAGAAAGAATAATGGAAGTGAAGCAGAGACAAATCGGTGGACTCACAAAGGCTGGCAAGATGGTGGAAATGTGACACAAAGGTGGCAAGATGGCATGCCCATCTGCGACGACAGAACTCAAAGCAGAAATGTGACAAGGTGACAGAAGTGAAGAATGTTTGGCAGGGATCATCTAGGAAAGTGCAAGACCAAATATACAACTATGGGCAGCGATCAGACAGCAAGGCTGCAACTAGAAGTCGTGGCCTGGGAGGGAACTGGCTTGTCTGAGGCAGAACAGGAAAAAAACCAATAAAGTTTGAATTTGAAGACTGTCCACTAGGGGGCAGTGATTGACCAGGCACTACTTGAGGCAGGTGAGGGGGAAATGTGTGTTGTGTTACCTTGGGTGTCTTGGAATGTGGGTAGATGAAAGCTGTTGGGGGATCAAGAAAGCAGTCCTGGTTCTCATGCCCAGGCTCCTCTTAGTGGACATACATACTTCTATGAAGCTGCCCCAGAGGGTCTCCTGCCCCATCCCCTAATCATTTCACTTAGCCACTGCAGAACACACAGAACAGTTTGTACAACCTTCCTCCGCCCCCTCCCGCCCCTCCCCCGCCTCCAATCAGAGGCTTTTAGGAACTAACAGCTCATTGTCTTTGTTCTGCATTTAACACCTCAGTTTCATCTCTGCAGGAGCAGTCTGCAGTTTGCATATAAAAGTACAAAAGGTAGAAAAGTTGTAGTGGAAAGCAACCACTGACAACACAGAAAAGTGTGGGGACACATCTGAATACCTGTCCCATCCCTCTGCTTTCAGCACCTACATCCAAGGTGGCCGGCCCACAAGCCCCATCTAGGGTGCCAACTCCCCATTGAGGCAAACATTCAGGCTCCACGTGTGCCTCTCTAGGCTCTCAGCCATGAAGAATGTCATCTGCAGTCATCAGCATCAGGGACAGCCAGGCAGGTCATTCAGTAGTTGGTCCTGGCTCAGTAGAGTCTGTAAGAACACAGCCAAAGGGGCAGTTTAACAGTCCATAGGCCAAGGCATCTTCACAAGAAACAGACACTGGGAGTGGCCCATATACAGCATCACTGACCTACAAAGGTTTGGTATCCCAAGGAACCTGAGCACTGAGTGTTGGACAGTAATGTTAAGATAAAAATGAAGGCAAAGTGCTTGCCTTTCTTGCACAATTTCTTAGGCTCGTCCCTACCACCACCACCCATACATATATACACATAAAACTAAGCCTTTCACCTTAGAGGTAAACTTACTATTTCAAGACCACCAAATATTTGTTAAGAGATCACTGGCCAAGATTGTACAGAGACATTTCCCTGTATGAGCCAAGAGACAAAGTCTGTGTGACACTGACATAAGGAACTCTTCTACTTTGCCTTTAGACAGTTTCCTAACTGTGGGTAGCCATTTCTTGCTACCTCTGGCTTTCCCAGGTGATTTACACAAGGGTTATCATTGGCCCGGCTTTATTAGGGCTAAATAATATTGGGTATCTACAAGTAACTAAAACCAGTCTCAGAGGGACAAGAACACACCTAAGCTCCTAAAGCTAGCACAAGGCAAATAAGAAAGTGAGTCACGCCTACCCTCCCCAAAACTTCTTCGCTTGGGACCAAGCTGCCTCCCCATGGAAAGTCATGTTTAGTATTCTTGGGCATGGCAGGCTCTCCTAACTTACAGGGTATATCCATGATATCAGAGGGTCAATGGGAATGCATGTTCTTCTGTGCCAAGAAGGCAAAACAGGGGCTGGCGAGATGGCTCAGCGGGTAAGAGCACTGACTGCTCTTCCCAAGGTCCTGAGTTCGGATCCCAGCAACCACATGGTGGCTCACAACCACCTGTAATGAGATTGGACGCCCTCTTCTGGTGTGTCTGAAGACAGCTACAGTAAATTACTCTGGAGCGAGCGGGGCCAGAGCGAGCGGGGCCAGAGCGAGCGGGCCGGAGCGAGCCAGGCCCGCAGAGGTCCTGAGATCAACAGCAGCCACACACATGATAGCTCACAGCCATCTATACAGCTACAGTGTACTCATACACATAAAATAAATAAAAATAAATCTTAAAAAAAAAAGAGAGAGAAAGAAAGAAAGAAAAAGAAGGCAAAACAAAAGAAGGGCCAGAAGTGAGTCTGAGCTTTGGTCTGGCTGGATGGGTGACCTAGAACTGCTTGGGTACCATCGTATCATTACCAGCTCTGAGACCAGCAGAGAAAGGCTCCAGCATCCTGCATGTTTAAGCCAACTCTGTCAAAGGCCTGCGGGCCTGCATTGCCCTGCAGTGGCTCAAAGTCAGCAACAGGCCAATGGAGGAGTTCTTTGGGCTGCTGTGTGCCTCAGGGCTGGCTCGGGTTCTTATCTACTATCACGCAGCATCATTTCCTCCCCGGTGGCCATGAACACCCCACCACACCAAGCTCACTGGGATTTACTAGCCATGCCACAAAGAGGGGAGTTGGAATCCTACCGTGAGGCGGTGGATGTCTTGGGAGAGGAGCCCTATCTGTGTCACGGTGCCTTCGGAAGGTGCCATCTGTAAAATGGGCAGCAGCCTAGTCAGCGCACAGGGGTGAAGCTCATGCTTTACAGAGACAGTGGCATGCAAAGCCCCCTCTACTCAGGTGCCTCCTCTCCAGGACATTCTTCCCTGGAGGGTGGACGGCACGTGTTCTAGGCTGGTGAGACCCATGCAGTTCCAGTTCCTGCACGGCATGCACACACGCTCCGCCGAAGCCACCTTCAGCACCAGCCCTCAGTGTCGAGATGCAGGCCACGGGCAGAGCCTGTCAAACGGCCTCCTGCACATGACCAGTGGTCCAGCTATTTCCAGAAGCCTCCAGATTGCTGGACGGGAGGGTGATTTCCAGGCACAGCACCCCAGAGTGTCACTGCTGAGGTGTAAGAGGGCATCTTCTGGAGGCTGCGGCCTCTTCACAGCACAGGAGTCTCCGCCCCCTGCACTCCTCCTCCCCCTTCTCCTCGGGTACCGCCGGCCTACTCCGTCTTCTTTATCTGGAGGCTGCGGACATGGAGGGCACCCAGGGCAACCCCTTGTACAAGGAAACACTCAGATCCACTAAGGGAATGGAAGCCGAGTGAGGCCACACAGATTCAGCAGCAATACAAGCCCATGCGAGGTCTGAAAACAGGTGCACGCCCCCCCACACACACACACACATAACCAACAGGACGCGAACCTGGCCTGACCTGCTCTACAACGGCATTGGCCATTGGGTACCAGAACCAAAGACCAGTGCTGCCCAACCTGGCAAGCCTGTGCCCACTTCTACTACTACCTGGACTTCAGAGGCGGTAGCAGCCTTAAACAACAGTAACAGACCATGGCTGAGCCTTCTGTGTGGATTAAGAATCTGAATCTGCTGGGCAGTGGTTATGCACACCTTTAATTCCAGCACTTGGGAGGCAGAGGCAGGTAGATTTCTGAGTTCGAGGCCAGCCTGGTCTACAGAGTGAGTTCCAGGACAGCCAGGGCTACACAGAGAAACCCTGTCTCGAAAAAAAATTAAAAAGGAAAAAAAAAAAAAAAACGAAAAAAAAAAATCCTGAATCTGAGGTAGAATCAGTCCTGCCCTCCCTGATGGATAAAACACTGCTGATATTCTGTAGATGAAGCCCACTGGACCCAGAAGGAGTTCAATGTTGGTCAGTCCCAAACTGGAATTTCCTGAGCAGCTCAGACTGGCAGGGTCCACATCTCTTCCTGGTCAGTCTCTGGCCAGACACAGGCCATCTGGTGAGTCCATTACCAGCTAGTCTGCGTCTAAAGCAAGAAACTAGCTCGGTTTCTGCTCTTCCAGGAAACAGAAATGGGCAAGATGGGGAAAGCAGAGGCTTGGCAGGAAGGCTGCCTGTTCATCACCCCGCCCTTCCCTTTAAGGCTCATGCTGCTGAAATGGAAAACTAAATAGGGTCTGTGTGACAGATGTTCACCTCTAGCCAGGGTGTGCGTGATACCCTGGCTGCTTCTATGCTTCAGGGAGGGAAATGAGGCTCAAGGCAATAGGGCCACAGGCAATAGGGCCATTGACAGATGTTCCATCCCCTTGGATGAATCCTAAATTACAGGCCCTTAAGCAGTCTTGGGTGTAGCACCCTACCTCCAGCCCCCAACGAAACTAAAAATGTTTCATACTTTCTACATAAATACTGTTTTTATTATCAGAAACAAGTGGCCACCCTATAGTAAGGTACAATCAAATGACATTGTCACTATGGTCTAAATACCCGCTGTTGGCACTTTGATCTCAGCCAAGACTTTGTAGCTCACAGTCCTAAGGCACTTGAATTCTTCCCTCAACTGGAGTATAGGGGCAGTGTCTGAGAACTGAGCCTTTTGGGATTGCCCAGGGCCTGCCTCTGCTCATGTGTTTTCCAGCTGAAATATG
Organism: Montemys delectorum; assembly: GCA_019843815.1. NCBI lineage: Eukaryota > Metazoa > Chordata > Mammalia > Rodentia > Muridae > Montemys > Montemys delectorum. The sequence goes on from JADRCD010183341.1 coordinate 8,933, forward strand.
GATACTATGAATTATATAACATCTACAAATGTCTCCAGGTGATTTCCCGAGTCCACATTTGGCTATAGTTCCCCAAAGTCTGTTCCCTTCATGGCTGTGTAACTGCATATCCTGACCATCATTAAGGTGTGTGGTGAGGCCAGCCCAAAGACACACGATTGTTTTCTGCAGATCATGCACAAGGACGAGGGTGAAGTGCAGTTATATGGTGACACGCGGCGTTACTGTGAGCTCTCTGTGCACAGAGAAGGCAGATGACAGGGGCGTCAGCTTATCTGTCCCACCTGGTCCAGACCATCTAGTTCATGGTTATCCAGGGGACTGAGGCCCCGGTAGACACCGTAGACCCTGTGGCTGTCACTGACAGCATCTCCAGGCTCCATGGGGCAAATGTAATCTGTAGATTCATCAAACTTCTTTTTTCTCATGTTTCCAAAATGTGAAAATCCAAGTTTCCTAGGCTGAAACAGCAAATGCAAGATGATGAGAAAGAGTCCAGGGTCAGTGTGCAGATGTGACTTACAGTAGTCTATCTGGGAGCTAGCTCAGGAGGAAAGAAGTGAAAGTGCTGTGGGAGCAGGACTCCCAATGACATGTTCTATGCTGAAGTAAGGTCAGTAGATGAATAACCTTGAACACGGAGCTGTTCCTCTGAGGCTGTGCCTAAAACTCAGCCCTGCCCCCTGCCCCCAGCCACTTCTTACTTCCCAAGGTAGATTGAGAGGTGCCCTGGAATGCCACTGTCTGCTCTTGAGGTCAAGTACAGGGGGCCTGTCTCACCATAGCTGCTGGCACATGCGTGAGTGAGGGGCAGCATGAGCCACAAGAATATCCGGACCCTGGAAGAACCTGGGCTGGCCTTCTCTTTTGCCTGAGCTTCACCCACACTGCTCTGCTGGACTCCCTAAGACATAGGACCTGACCTGCGTCCTTAGGAAAGGGAATGTGAGCAGGCGGTATAGGTGGACCCAGTGATTGCTTAGGGAGAATTCAGCTTAGCTTCTGGAGGTTACCTGTGGCCTGCAGATAGATTCAGACCGAGGATGCTATGTGTGTGGCTTGGGCTAGACTTTGTAGGATTCAGAGAGGTCAGAGAACAAGAGGTGCTTGGGCCAGCTGTGTGCTGGCTCTATCCCAGAACACAGGCAGGATAAGCCGCTACGAGAGCACTCTTAGCGCTAGTGAGATGGCTGCGACCAAGACCCCCAGGGTACTGTGGCACACAGATGGGCCCGACTGAAGGAACCCAGAACCCATGTGCTTGGCAGAACTGCGGTAGAGAACGGCTTCCCAGGAAGAGTTACTTCCTGTACACGTTTCCAGGGGGCTATTTTCCTGGGACTTGGGCCAAGTAGGGAATGAATCTAATAAAGGATGGACAGACCTCAGGAGCAGACGCCTACAGCAAAAGCCAAGCACGGCCCTCATGTAGGGCTGCGCTCATTGGCTTGGCCCAGGCATCAAACTAGCAGATGTCTAGCATAAAGATCAGAAGACAGGCTGCTGGGACCTGAACACAGGCTCTGACAACTCACCCGAACTTTGGCTGTGGTGGTCAGAGGTGTGTAGGCGGGTGAGGTCATTTTATCTCGCTTTTCCTGTTCGGCCTCAGGACCAATCAGGGCGTTGAACTTGGTGGTCAGATGGCGCCTGAGGAGAGTCTTTTGTGGGGGGATGTTAAGAAGCATAGCCAGGGTGTCCCCAGTAAAGCGAGGCTCCAGGATCTAAGAAGAAAACACGGACCAACTTAGCCAGTGGTTACTCTAGAAGGCACTGGGGAGCAGCAGGGGGTGGGGAAGGTAAAAACTTATTCCTCTGGGCACTGGGTGCCTCCAGAACAGAGGCTGTGTTCTATATCCTACCCACACCGTCTCCCCAGCATAAGGCCTAGCTTTGATCAGACTAGCATGCCTGTCGACCTCATGTTCACAGGCTAGCAGAGAACCAGAGCCTCTCTGATAAGGCTGTTTTCGAGTCTTCCCTGATGGCATCTAGGCCACCACCTCCACACTTCCCTTCTGGCTTTGACACTTGACAGAGCTAAGTGGTGATACAGATCATATCAGAGCAATCAGGAAATTGCATTTGGTGACCTCCCCCACTTCCCCAGCCCCCGAGTTCCTCTGGGAACAGGTGGAACTGCCTTGTTCAGAGTTGATCTCATTCAAACACCACTACCCCCAGCCCCTGCTCACTGGAATCCTCTGGACTGTAGCTGAGGGAGTCCTCACAGAAGTCATCCCAGCTCTTTCTGAAAGGCACAGTAATGCTCAGCCAGAGATCTCAGGAGTACTCTGAGATTTCAAATTCTGTAAAATGGTTCAGATGAAGTACCTCATTTTTTTTCCCCCCACTAGAATGCCTGGCCCTTACAAAGTACGAGGTTTAGCTTTAATCATCAAGTTGGCCCAGTAGACTCAACTATAGGAACAGTCTCAGGGAGGGGGTGCCTAGATGAGGGTGGCCTGCAGACACGAATGTGAGGGATATTTTTTAATAGGGTTAACTGAGGTGGGCTGTTCTGAATATGGCTGCCATCATGTCATGGGATGGCTTCTGGATGGTGTAAGAATTAAGAAGAACTGAGCAGTATGCATGTATTCATCATCTCCTCTCAACTGCAGATATCATGTGACCAGCCATCTCAAGCTCTAGCCCTATATTCTGACTGCCCTGTAGCAATGAACTGAAGCCTGTAACTGAGCTAAAACCCTTTCTCCCTTATCTTCCTCTCTTCCTCTTTCTTTCTTTCTTTCTTTCTTTCTTTCTTTCTTTCTTTCTTTCT
>JADRCD010183341.1:11727-22744 GCA_019843815.1 Montemys delectorum
TCTTTCTTTCTTTCTTTCTTTCTTTCTTTCTTTCTTTCTTTCTTTCTTTCTAAATCATAGCAACATGAACAAAACTAGGAGAGAAAGGTGGTTTGGAAATACCCCAGTCTGGGCCAAGGCATGTGAGCTAGCCCAGAGAGCCACTCACAATGAGGCCACCATGGACGCCACTCCCTCGAAGGTTGGGTGCATACTCTGCCAGGTCCACAGATCGCAGCCACTCCATTACCCTGTGGTTGGACCACTGCACAACTTCTGAAGGAGAAAGGTTACTCTGTGATGGAGGAGAATCAAAAAGTTAGGCTCTGTGTGGTCCTTTGTGGGGTCAGCAACTCTGGGGAGTCTTGCCTCAGTTGTACCACCAGAACAGCAGGCTCTCAGGCCTTACAACCCAAGCTATCTGGTCCACTTACCTAAGAATGTGCCCAGTCCTGAAAAATCAGTATCTTATTGAATTCTGCTGAAACATCTATGCTTAACTATCTGAATCTACCATCCTAAATTTTGGCACAAACCAATAGGCATACAGGTTGTTTTTCAGAAATCTAACAGAATTTTAAAGATTCAATTATGAGCCAAGTATTTTCTAGGTAAACAAATAAACAAACAAAAACTCTTTGGCATGGGCAAATGTTTTAAGGGAAGCCACACTAAGACATTTTGTGAGAGCACTCAGCAGTATAATGTTCACTGTTGTTCTAGAGGACCCAGGTTCAGTTCCTAGCACCCATGCCAGGTAGCTCAAGAGATTTGATGAACTCTTCAGACCTCTGCGGGCACCCATACATGTGTGACAGATACACACACAAATAAAAAGTAAATATTTGTATAAAATATAGTAATGTCTATATACTTTCACACAGCCTTGTGGGCTTCAAAATGCTCAGCACTCACACAGAAAACATGCAAGTTATATTTGTTGAACAGCAAGGAAATAAAGACTAGACAGCAAAGGCAGGTATTTAAAACTCTTAAAGAACCAGAGGTAGACCAGTTCTCCACAACACAGGAGGTGGGACATGATCCATAGGCTCTCAGTTTGGGGTTCACTGGGAAGCCCTAAAGTTTATCAAACAGGATTAAGTATATCAGCCATGTGTTTCCCTCTAGTAAGGTTCTAAGTCATCTAGCCTGAAGGCTAGTTAATTTTATACCATCAAGGAGAGTAACCCATCTGAACTGTTCAGTCTTTTGGAACTCTGTCCCCTCTGACCCCTGGACCTTACCGCCTCTGCCTACTTTGACACCCATGTTTCCATTCTATCTTTCCTTTTCTCTCTCTTTTATGTTGCATCAAATCCTTAGATCATTATGATGACTTAGAAAACCACCATCAGAGACAACAGCGTTACAGGCACCAGAATCTTAAGCATCATGATCTATTTTGTAATGAAAGCATCCTCATTTTCTCATGATATTCCAGGTGTCCTGACTCGGGGCACCCTGGACAGCTAGCACACTCCCTCACCTCATCAGCAGGCCTCCTGTGTAGGCAGTTGGGGTTGAACTTGTTGACATGTAGCACATGAATAGCACATTTGATGCTGAGATGATGTAGTTGGCTAGTGACTTTTAAAAAGAGTAGATCATTCTGGAAAAGAAAAGTTCTGGTTGACGAGTCAGTTTCTAAGGTAACAAAAGACCCCAGCAGTTCTTTCCTGACCTAACAGAGATATGCCTTCCACATCTCAAAAAGGTTCTCACAGACACTTTTGCTTACCACCATGGTTTGAACATTGGCATCTGATGTGCCTTGGGTGATAACAGTACTATTTCAGGGCCTTAACAATTCAAAGAAAGGTGGGATTGGAGAGATGGCTCAGTGGTTAAGAGCCATTAACTGCTGTTCTAAAGGTCCTGAGTTCAATCCCAGCAACTGCATGGTGGCTCACAGTCATCTGTAATGGGATCTAATTTCTTCTGGTATGCATGAAGACAGAGCACTCATATACATAAAATACATGAATAAATAAATCTTTTTAAAAAAGAATTCGAAGAAAGGAGAGGATCACATTTAAAATGACAAGTATGGGGAAACCTGGGCTGAGTGCTCACTGGAAAATACTTAAGGAAAAATCCTCACCACAGTTAGGTATTGTAGCATTCGCCCATCAACTCTTGATTCATGAAACTGGTCTTTGTATTGGGGTAAGCCAATATCATCAAGCCACCCTACAAAAACAGATGCATTAGGATTCATGAGAAAATGACGTAGGTGCCAAGAGGGAACGATGACAAATGATCATTTTGAGGCTCTTGATTTCCTTCCCCCAAAGCATAAGTAATCCATCTGTCTTTCACAAGTAAGCTGCTGTCTTTGAGGTACACATTCAATGGGAAATTCTTTTGCCCTTCAGAACAATAAATATATGCCTCTCCTTACGTGTCACCCAAATGTAGTCAAGCAGCGCAGACTTTTCTTCTTGCTTGGTGTTGATAGCTTTCACTGCTAAAACCAGCTTCTTCCTATGGAGGGGGTGTTTAATTCCTAGCTCCTGAAAGCAAAAGATGAAGACCACTTGTGAAGTTTTGGGCAAACAACTTGGTCCTTAGAGGATGTCGGTATGCTCTCCAGGGTGGTGGTAGGGCCTGGGCTAGGTGCACAGTGCCCTGGGATGTTAGCCTATAGCCAAAGGCAATGGCAGCCTTCCCTGTGCATCCTCTGTGTGTATGGGATAGAGGGAAGCCACTACTTATCCATACACTAGTCCTCAAGCTCTGTTCTGGGGGGGGGGGGGAAACAGGGACATCTGCTCCTCATACTCAGTCCTTACCTTTTCCATGTCCTGAGGGGTAGCTGTGAGTAGTGTGTGGCCAGATGTCACCCACTGTCTGGCAAAGATCACATACTGAGCCAGGCCAAAATCCTCCAGCCATGTACATACACGTTCTGTGCTCCACTGGGCAAAGGGGGCGTTGGCATCACTGGAAGCAAAGGAAGAACATACTTCTGTTATAAGGTACCCAGGGCTTTGCATAGCACAAAGCCTCAGTTTAAAAAAAAAAAATCTTTTAAAAGAACCAACAAGGTGAATGGCATTGTAATACAACCCACTGATGTTTGTGAGGCTCTAAAGCAACCTTAATAGCAGGTTTTATGTTTCAGCTGCAGCTTTTTTGAGCACAGGCAGCCTCCATGATCCTCAGGAGACTCTTTAGTGTACAGAGGTCTAGAAACACAGTATGAACACCTATTATCAAGCCATTTTGTCCATAAGACTCAGCAGTCTTTGGGAAATGCTTGGGAAACTAGGAAAAGACAGTCAGTCCATTCTCTAACAGGAAAAGACAGTCCACTCTCTAATAGGAAAAGAGGAAAGCTAGAAGCCAAAGCTCTTCTAAATAACTAGGGGCATTTCCATTATAATCAGCAGAAAGGTGCATGTGTTTATGTCCGTGTGTGAGTGTGTGTGTGTGTGTGTGTGTGTGTGTGCATGTGTGGACACTATCAGTACTTATTATTAATAAGCCAGGTAGAAAGATCTACCCAGGTGTGGACAGATAAAATAGTACAGCTTTTTAAAAGTAGAAATAAAGAACCCAATTCTTCTCAGATGATATGATTTCCTACTTAGAAACCCACAAGAGCTAAATTACTGAAAGAGGGAGAATGAATGTATACACAGGAAAACAAATGCATATGTTTATACATATGAAATGAACATTACATGCAAAGGTCAATTTTCTACATATTATCCATGCAGATCAATAGCTTTTATTAAAACAACAACAAAAAACATCTCCACCAAACCAACTAGAATTATAACCTCTCTAGGAGCTGCCTTAACAAGGCACATAGATGTTCTCTGGCTGTGTATGAGGACAGCGTGGAGGTACACCAAGGGTGACTTGACGTAGCTGTAACACTCAACTGAGCACATAAAAAAGAAGACATGAATAAATGAAGAGCGAGGTTATGTTCCTAAGCAGGACACCAGGTATTAAAAACCATCCATTCTTAAGGACATAAATTTTTCATTTGAAGCATGAATGTAATGGTACATTTGAAATTCCAACCGAGTCATGGGGGGAAAGTGGACAAAACAACTTCATACTCAGTTTTAAATATAAATAGGGATTTATAGATCTACAAGAGAAGCCAGTCAGAAAGATTCCCTTCTAGCAACATACCGTTCTCTCTGGGTACACATGGAGGATGGATTCTAGGAGGATGTTCCAGCCCCAGATATAAAATCTAGTGTCTACATAGAACTTGCACACATCCTCCCAAACACTTTAAATCATGCCCAGATTACTTACCACACCTAATACAACACAAACAGCACATGCGGATATTACATTTTATTCTTTTAGAGAGTGACAAGGGAAAAGACCATGTAGATTCAGTACCGTTTGTGTAACCATTGTAGACGACCTACATTGTCCAGCCAGAAATCCTAGGCCTTCTGCACCCCGAGGGCCAGCTGCACTCCTAACATACAGAAATGATTTTAAGAACTTGCTGAATGCCTGGTTAAATAGGGAAATCCTTAAAGGTCCAGAAAGAAGCCAGCACTCTAGAATAAATACTCCGAGAGGTACTGAATGCTCCTAGGCTAGAGCTTAGGTTTCAGCAGGGCTCAAAAGGTAAAGATTCAGGTTTTATAAGACTAGAATTTATACAAGTTGGGTACCCTCTGTATAGAAAATATAAAATTTCAGTAAAGACTTGGGAAATATTTAGAATGAGAAAACATTGTAAAAAAATTACAAATTTAACATGAAATCCTTGCACAAAATCCAAAAAAAATTTTTATCTCAATTTCCAGATATAGTTCTGTAACAGTTTTTACCCTCACATTTCAAGTGTGTGCTCTGACCATAGCTCTGTAACACTTTCTATGAGAACAGAACTTTACTAAGTCTAGTTTCTAGCTTGATTGATAATACTTACATATTTTTAGCTTATTTTTGAGCCAGGGTCTAATGCAGCTACAGACTCAATGGGTAGCTAAGGGTGACCTTGAACTTCTGAACCTTCTGTCTTCTCCAACTCAGGCATGATGGGCTTACATCATGATGTGTACCACCACGCCCACTTTGCCAGTGCTGGGGATGGAATTCAGGACTTCATGCATGCTGAGCAAGTGCTCTACAGCAGAGCTACATCACCAGCCTGAACGTTTTTATTATAAGAACTAGTAAAACACTATCAGCTCCAAAACTGACAATTGGCACTGCCATCTGTGTTCTCAGAATCACTGGAGCCATTTCAGAAAATTTCTATTAAGTAACATGTGAGTGATAACACTCTACAGCTCAGGTTCTCTCCTTCAACGGGGTGTTGTCTGTACCCTTCCAGCAGGAGCATCAGATTCATGCTGCCTTAGTTGATGTCAGAATAGTGTATAAAGTAAGCAAAAAATGACAACCTTTTCAGAGTGAGCTCATGTGACTTGCTTTATGTATAAACTTTTTCTTCAACACTTCTAAATGAAGTGTATCTCCTGCCTTGACTGCCTTTGATGTGATCTGGCATGTTGGCTTATAAGTTGTTAGGTTTTATTTTAGTATTTGGTGTTTTGAGATAAGGCCTAATCCTGTGCTTCATGCTGCCCTTGAATTCTTGACAATATACTTTTCAAATGCTGGCATTATAAATATGAAACACCATACCTAGCTTTTTGTTTCTTTTGCATGTGTACGTGTGCATACGTGTGCATACGTGTGCATACGTGTGTGTGTGTGTGTGTGTGTGTGTGTGTGTGTGTGTGTGTGTGTATGTATGCACTGTGTCTATGGAACCCAAAAGTCAACATCAGGTGTCTCTCATCTTTCTCCACCTTATATTCAGTCAGAACCTTTCACTGAATTCTGAGCTCACTAAATGACTAGACTGACTGGCCACCAAACTCCAAGGAACCACAAACCACTATTCCCCTCACTCTAGCACTGGAGTTACAAGCAGATGTGTGTACCACACATGGCTTTTACTAGGCTAAAGGTATCTCAACTCAAGTCCTCATGGCAGGCACTTTACTGGCTAAGCCACATTCTCAGCCCTCATTTAATTCTCTTTTATTTTTTTTATATAAAAACAATGTATTTTATTTTATATTTACTTATAGAATGGGGAAAATAATCAGAATATATATCAGGAGGACAGTTGTGTTCTGAGGGAGGGAAGTGCGTGCTTCTCAGGTCATAATTTGAAAACGCTTGTCCTATGGACGGACAGTTCAAGACAAGCCAGATACAGCTGTGTCTTTATCTTTAGGATCTTCCCACTCACGTCTTTGTCCACCTCCTGCCCACCCACTCTTCTTGCTCCTACAGTACCAGAGCTAGCCCCTCTACATCTACCTAAATCCTGCTCCCCTATAAAGAAACAGTAAAGTCAATGAGCCTCATTATCTATAAATATAAAAACTTCACTTGTCAAAGTGTCACTAAAAAGGGAAAATTCTGGCATGAGCCCCAAACTGTCTTAACATAATTATCGGACATGGCTTAAGCTTAATATGCAGAGTGGATAGAAATCTGTAACAGAGATATTAATTGAAACTGACCCACATACAGAAAATCCACAAACTAAACCCATAAATGTGAAACTTAAACTGACAAAAACTGTAAATTTGCAGAAGTCTGAGAGAGTAGAGAAAATTACACAGAGAATAAACCTAAATACATAATTTTGATAAGGCTATGGTGGCAACAGACTCTCTGTACAGTGAGCTCCGGGATAGAAAGGACTCTGTACAGTGAGCTCCGGGATAGAAAGGACTCTCTGCACAGTGTGCTCTGGGATAGAAAGGACTCTGTACAGTGAGCTCCAGGATAGAAAGGACTCTGTACAGTGAGCTCCGGGATAGAAAGGACTCTGTACAGTGAGCTCCGGGATAGAAAGGACTCTGTACAGTGAGCTCTGGGATAGAAAGGACTCTCTGCACAGTGTGCTCTGGGATAGAAAGGACTCTGTACAGTGAGCTCCGGGATAGAAAGGACTCTGTACAGTGAGCTCTGGGATAGAAAGGACTCTGTACAGTGAGCTCTGGGATAGAAAGGACTCTGTACAGTGAGCTCCGGGATATAAAGGACTCTGCACAGTGAGCTCTGGGATATAAAGCAGTAAGACTTTACCTAGGGCAATGAAACAATAAGCTTTGTTTCTCCATGATCTGAATTTACCTATGAAACATTTTTAAAATGCAAAATATATAATTTTCACTGGAAAAAGAATTGGGGCTGGTAGCTTTCAGGAACCAGGCACTTTTCCTACAAGAATATCAATGGAAAGTTTTTATAAAAGATTATGTATTAAATATCTATGAATTCCATGCCAGAGGTCACTGGCATGTCATTATATTCTCCTTAAGGGTAAGAGAAGTCTTTCCCCAGGGAAGCTTCATGTCTGTTAGCACAGGCATTAAGGATAAACACAGCAAGCTCATCAGGACCCTCTCATTACTCATCAACCGGCATCATGGTCAAGAAAGCACCAAGATGCTGGGCGGTGGTGGTACACACCTTTAATCCCAGCACTTGGGAGGCAGAGGCAGGTGGATTTCTGAGTTCGAGGCCAGCCTGAGTTCCAAGACAGCCAGGGTTACACAGAGAAACCCTGTCTCAAAACACCACCACCACCACCACCCCCCCAAAAAAAGAGGAAGGACAAAGATGGTCCAGCAAACTGGCCTCTGGTGCTGCAGGAGCACCTTCCTTAGGCAGAGGGAATGCCTGACATTACTGTCCCAGGCCCTGCACTGGCAGGAGCTCAGTGAACTGGCTAGGAACTTGCCTGCTGGTCTTGGAAATGTTCTTTTCTCCTCTACACTCAAGCCCTAAAGACACAGCCAGAACTGGATCAAAGACCGATCACTGGAGTTTACTGTACCTTTTACATTCTCATCTCTGAGAACCCAGAAACCAAATGTCTAAATTAGAAAAATTGCTGGGTAAATAACAGTATCTAATTATGGAATATACAGGTAAGCTTTCTTTGGCTCCAAATTGATTGACACCTTTTTAGTTGTGCCCTTAAATTCCCTACCCAACACCCCAAAGCTGGTATTTACTGAGGATATAGATCCAAGATTAGAAGATCAACCCTACTTTCCACCTTTTGCCGTGGATTATAATATAATACAGGTGTGAAGATATCCAATAGTGCAGACGTCCTGTCTCAAACTAGGAAGATCTGACAAAGTCTTAAAATCTGGAGGTGGCAGTAAGTTAAGAATGCCTTCCTCAGGGCGTGAGAGAGAAAAGAGCACAGTAAGTCTGTGACAGAGTACAGTTCAGGAAATGCTCTTTGCTCTCAGGTGGAAAACAGGGTTTCGTCTGAGAACTAGTATTTGCACTGTGAGTATAAGGGCAAACAAGAGAACTCATTTCTCTTTGGTTAAAGTTTTAAGTAGCACATTCCACCCAAGACTGGCTCTGCACACTGGGCTTCCAGAGATTGAGCTGGAGGTGCCATGTCACAAGGGCTGCTGATCTGGAAAGGGTTTCCACCACATGAGCAAGGATCTACAAGTGCAGGTTTGTTGGAGACAGCTTCTCAGAACAGGGGAAAGAACGAGATAAGAAGAGACATGGGAGAGTGTCCATTAGAGACACCTCCAAACGGACTTGCTGTTTTGTGTATGTTTATTAAAGCCTGATGGGACAGTCATGTGAAACTCAGTGCTCTGATGTCCATGCCACTCACACCTGAGCAGCCCTCTTCAGTGTACCTTTCAGTGCACCTTTCAGTGCATTTTGCTACAGTGCAAATATGAGGGATACTGGAAGATGGCAGCTGCCCCAAGACCTTCCATGGAGCCTGTAGGAGGACACCGGCCCAGAGGTGGGTAAGACAGCACAATCTCTTTCAAAAAGACAAGAGGATGTTGATCCTTGAGTGGCATGTGGCTGATGCCTAGGTTAGATGTGTAGAAGCTCACATAATTCTAATTAAACTTTAACAAAATACTCATTTTGAATCCCCACTTTGCCAGTGCCAATGAGGAGTGGAGGGGTAGAGGCCATGTGACAGCATGCAGCTTCCAGTTAGGGTGTGGTTGAACAGTGATACCAACCCAGCTTTGGATTCTACAATCCGTTCTGATTGGCTTCACAATCCTGTGTGAAAGGCATCACTGAGCACGAGTGACAATGGAACAGAGCCATTCATAGCCTTTCTGGTGGTTAATACAGTCAACCAGTCAGGCCCTGTCATCACCTAAAAGATACATCTCTGGTTACTTTTCTGAGGTAGTACCTAGGTATCTAGTATCTAGAGGTAGTAAAATGCACCCTAACTTTAGGCAGCATCGTCCCATCAGCTGGGGACCCTGGCTGGATAAAAAGGAGGGAGTGAGCTGAGCACCAGCATTTATCTCACCTCTTTCTGCTTCTTGACTGAAGATGTGCATAGCCACCTTAAGCTGCCACTATGCCTTCCCTATTGTGATGGGCTGACAGCCAGAATAATCTCCCTCTCTTTTTTTTTTTTCTCAAATTGCTTTGGTCGGGTTTGGTGTTTTGCTGTTTGTTTTCAAGAACTAGAAAAGTAACTAACACAGCCTTTGTACCCCAGCCACGCCTGGCTGCAGAGGTCTTACGCTTTTACCTCAGCATCTGTGAGTGCGGGCACATCCACTCATGGCAAGCAGACAAGTTCTATATGAAAGACTTCTGCCTTTAGCCTCTGAGGCTGTGGGGCATCCAGACCCTGCTTGCACTGCACCCCGGCCAGGATTTTGAAAAGCTCTTCCCAGATGGCCTGGATGGATCCTTACCATTTCTGTCCCTTGGTGTCCCTTGTCCTAGAAAGTCTTGGCCCCGCAGTCGCTCGGAGCCCACCGCGTCGAAACTCTGCCATACCCGGTGCATCAGTGTTGAAGTTTCCTGACTGAGTTCTTCGGATTCTGCACGGAGAGGAATCCAAAGAGACTGTGAAGGACTAGATATGCCAGGCTCAGGGCTCTGGGCACTACCCTTCCCAGTCCCTATCCTGAAGCCAGGTAAGATAACCTATGATAGTGCTTCCAGCAGACTCTAGATTCAATACTAAGCCTAACCCTGGGATCTGAGCCACTTCTCACGGATCAAAGTGAAGGCTAATGCCTTTGAGGAGACGCCAGTTTTTGCCTCTGTTCAGAATTAATCAGTTGGACTAGCAAGTACTTGGTTTTTGCTCTTTAAAATATTTTATGAGACACAGAAAAAAAGGACACACTCTCGTCTGTGGCTCATCATGGGAGCATGGATGTGGGGCAGAGGGATGCCTAGGATGAAGACACATGGTATTTGATGACTGCCTGTCACACTTCTTCTGAGTCCTGAAAAATAATAACTCACAGTCTTCTCTATAAAGGTGACTATTCTACTTTTGCAGCTATGCAAATGTGGGATGAGCAGGGTCTAAACCCTGATTACAGCCATTACCACCAACTTACTTTCCCCAGAACTTCTTAATGCCTTTGGGGCTCCGTTTGCCATCTGGTGTCAAGGGAGACTGGGGGCTTGACTCAGTACCAGATGAAGTAGATGAGAGTTCGTTGGCCATAACTATATCATCCCAACCACCTTCTGTGTCTCCTAAGGTGGACAGAATGAAAAGGCATGTGAATGAATGGGAGGGGGAACCTTCGGAACCCCACCCCTACACCAGAGCTATCCTCCTGCGGGTGTCCAGAACACTCTTCCCAGTGTTGCTTTTAAGACTGAGCTCCATACCAAGATACTGGGAGCCAAGAGAGTTTGAGAACGCTTCCAAGGACTCTCACTAAAAACTAGTGAGGCCAGTATTTAGAATTTGAGGGATTTAAAGTCTTCAAATTCTAAGACTTTGGGGTCCAAGTAATTGTAGACTATTCCAATAAGGAGCTTGCTATTTAGTCAGAGAGAGATTCTGGAATGTGGGCAGGGCATGAGAAATGAAAAACAAAGGTATTCACACCTTCTACCTCACCTGGAACAATCACAGTACCTAATACGGGAGCACTGACACTCCAGCCGCGATCTTCAGCAACCCAGAAGCAGAGAAGCCACATGAAGAAGCAAGAGAGGCCAAAGTCCAGCCCAACAGTAA
>JADRCD010183342.1:0-49803 GCA_019843815.1 Montemys delectorum
AAAAAAAAAAAAAAAGCACAACAGCTGGGCAGCAGTGGCGCACGCCTTTAATCCCAGCACTTGGGAGGCAGAGGCAGGCAAATTTCTGAGTTCGAGGCCAGCCTGGTCTACAGAGTGAGTTCCAGGACAGCCAGGGCTACACAGAGAAACCCTGTCTCGAGACCAAAAAAAAAAAAAAAACACAACAGTTGAGCCACTGAGATGGCACAGTGGATGAAGACACTTACCATCAGGTCTTGAAATCTGACTTCAGTCCCTAGAATCCACATGGTAGGTATAAAGAACCTGCCGCAACTTATCCTCTGACCTCCACACACGTATGGCAGTACAAGCATACACAGAGAGAGAGAGACAGAGAGAGAGAGAGAGAGAGAGAGAGAGAGAGAGAGAGAGACAGAGACAGAGAGAGACAGACAGAGAGACAGACAGAGAGACGGACAGACAGACAGACAGACAGACAGAGAGAAAGACAGAGAGACAGAGAAAAAGACAGAGAGAAAGACAGAGGGAGAGAGAAAGACAGAGACAAAGACAGAGAGAGAGAAAGACAGAAGGAGAGGGGGAGAGGGGAAGGGGGGAGAGAGAAGAGAGAGTGATCTGTTGTCCGCTTGTTTGGAAGTGAAATACAGAGTTGCATTAGCACTGAACTTGGGCTGATTACATGGCCACACTGGTTCTGGAAAGAACATAGGATGATTAATATGGAACATCACAGAGTACCAGCTAGATGCATAATACATCTTGTAATGCTGAGGGCCCTTCAAAAAATAATTGGCTTATGAAACATTTCTCATATAAAAAAGATATTTTATAAGTAGATTCTCAGAACAGGAGGAGAAAGATTTCTTTCCTTTACACACAAGTTTATAATCCAATCATCTTTCTGTTGGTAACTTTCTATACTGCCTAAGGGGGAAACGAAGGCTAAATATGGCAAATATTAAAACAAAACCACTTGATGTGTGTGCTCTGACATTTGAAAGCCCAAACTCCATGCTCCTGATGGTTCCCTTCGTCCCAGATAACACTGTGGTAGCCTTCCCAAGGGTTGGCTTGCATTTCAATCCTCAGACAAGAAGGGCAGACACTGAAGCAGGATACACACACCCACACCCACACCCATACCCACACCCACACACCCACACACCCCGCCCCCACTCCCCTCCCCCATCACAGACAAGAGCCTCAGCAGCCTATCTCCTCAGTGCTTTCCCCTGCCACCTACCCTGGCCCCTGGCCTCCTTTCTTCCACATCACTTGCTTATGCTTGCTGATCCTCCCATCAGTAACACACAGCTGGCTCCACTGATCCCACAAACAAAGCACCCTCCTTGAACCTCAGTCCACGGGGTTCCTCTGTGCTAAGGATTTTACAGAGCTCAGGCTGCATGGCTCCCTTCTCATTCACTCACTGCATTTTTTTTTTTTTTTTTTAAATGTGAAAGGTGCTGACACACATGAGAACAAATTCAAGCATATCACACTTCCCTTTTAAGGAATACGACTTCCTTAATGTGAAGGACTTGTGAGATGTCCAAACCATGGCAGCGGGACGGTAAGTCAAGTGCTTCTGCTCTTGACTCAGAGGCATTCCCAGCTCTGGCCTAACTGGATGCCATAATGCAGCACGGGTTCCTTTGTGGACCCTCCTGTTTAAAGCATTTGCATACTTAAGGATCCCAAGCATTCACACCTAAAGACTGCATTCTATCAGTTTTGAAAACGAACTTAACTTCTCTGGCTACATAGAAGTAACAAATATGTTAGGAACAGGAATGCTTTCACAATTTTCAGAAATTATGCATTCATGAACACTTTTGTACTGCTGCTTGGAAATATGCATTTCCGAACGTGAAATATAGGTGTGAACACTAGTGGCAGGGGGAGGGGGAATAAATATTATGCATTAATATGAAAGTGTCTCGACAAAAAGCCTAGACAGGCCAGCATGTGGTTCCAAGGTCAGATAGCTAGAATGAATGTAGTCTCCGGCGTCTTGGCAAGAATGTAACGGACATTTAAAGTGATTTCTACAACAAATGCAAATGGAGGTGAAAATATTAGCTAAAAGTACCGCAGGAGTTGCTATGACACTGCCATGCTGGAGAGGACAGAGTTTCACCCAAGTAAAGTGAGCAAGAAAACATGACAGACAAGTCCTCACAATAGTGCAAAAAAAAAAAAAAATGTGAAGACAGGGATGAGGTAGCTCAGGATATTTGGTGACAGAGTTGGTGACACTCGGTAGACTGAAGCTTGATTGAAAGGCTCACTGAAGAGGGCGGAGCCAGCAGATATGCTAGGAGCATACAGTCCCCAAATGGAGTGCAGGACACTCAAAGCAGAACACACTACAGCATCTCAGTGGAGGAGGGGAACCTGGGCCAGGATTACGAAAATATATCCCAAAATCCCAGAAGCAGCCCAGCAAATCACTCAAGCCATTGTCTCGAACAAAGTATTCTTTAAAAAAACAAAGCAATAAAAAAAACCCAAATTATCAAATATATTAGTGAAAAAAAACCCACAATAATCCAAGCATCTCCAATCTTTAATTTCCCAGACTCTGTCTCTGTGTCTCCGTCTCTCTTGTGCATGCCGAATACCCAGTAAGAGGAACTGCCTAATGGGAGTTTGTCCCCGACAGGGTTAGCCCCTCACCTTAACAGCTGTGATTCTGAGTGAAAAGCACAAGTTAGTCCAATCCTACAGTTAGAGAATGGTCCCAAGAGGGAAACGGAAGAGCATGCTGCAGAGAGAGACATAGCCCTTCTCTCCAAGCACAGATGTTAAAGATATAAACAAAAATGAAAAATAGGTCTGTATGGCAAATTAATGAGAAAGTGATATGATTTCCCAGCTTCCCAATTAGCTGGAGATTTAATACAAGGATTTTATAAACTATGCATAGCACCAGATGTAACGAAAAGGTTGAGGATTAACAGAGGAAAGGTTAACACTTGGCTTTTTGTTTTCTTCTGATGATTTTATTTAAATCATAACAATATTTCACCAAAGGGGTGAAGGGGGTGGGGGATAAAAAGAAAAGACTTTTCATTGGTGTCAAACTTCAAGACAATGAATTCTCCAAACCCACCTCAACAAATTCACGAGAGACCTTCAGATGGCAACGGGAGCACAAGGAAAAGGCGAGAGACAGGAAATGTAACAATCTCTTTAGAAGAGAACTTGTAGAGCCAGGCTGACAAATGAGTCTGTGGGGGATCAGATGCAACAAATGGTTTATCCATGTCATAAATAGAAATGGTAACCTTTAGGAATAAACATGGAACAAGAATTGCCCTATTTTTCCCCCTGATGGAATAAAGAGAACAGTAGGGCAAAGAAATCACTTGGTGGCCTGGATTTCAGTGCATACTGGTAATCAAGGTGTGAAGGGTCACCACCATTTCAAAAGAATAGTGACACATTATGTTAGTGGTTTAGCGAATAGTGCCCTTATCTTAAGATTCCTGTTAACTGACCAGGACTACTTTGCCCTGAGCCTTTCTGTTTGCCATTTAAGCAAGATGTAAAATTAATAATTTTGTGTCACTAAATGAGAAGTGTGATATGCCAATAAGCAATAGAATAAGCAGCTAGGCAGGGTAACTTTAATCCAAGATAACATTTAACAAATATCAAACCTTCTTCTTGCCCCCAAAGAGCAACAGTGCTTCGTGCTCAACAGTAAGAACATAACGGTAAGCGTGGGTGGATGAGCCTCAGAATCGTACTAGAAGGAAGCTGTCACCTCCAACCTAAGCTGAGAAAACCAAAGTGAAGAAAAAATTAACTGGCAGTTTTCAAAAACTGAAAAAAGAAATTTGAATCCAAGTTACATTTATCATTTAATGAGGCCTAGAGGCATTCACCTAACAAAGGAGAGGTTACCTGCTTGATTTCTAATGTCGTGAACTGCATCAGTCTAGTGCAACTCACAATTTATTCTTGCAAAGCGTAGTGGGCACAAACAAGTTACTTGTCTTTGGCTGTTGCCATCAAATACAATGAACTCCATCCCATAGCTAGTGATAAGTAGCTTTCTTTAACAAATGAGCTACTCGGGAAGTTCTTTGTCCCTTTAATCTGTGTGTGTGTGTGTGTGTGTATGTGTGTGTGTGTGTGTGTGTGTGTGTGTGTGTGTGTGTGTGTGTATAAAAGAGTCCACTTTCTTTTTAAAATCCCATACTGCCTCTTCATCTAGATTTATTCTGGAGTCTGGCTTGTCTTGTCTACTTTTTTCCTAGCTTCCACATGAGCTATTCTTTATATTGTAATTCTTGGTACCACATCAAAACGTTCTTTACTTTTGGGTAAGCAATATCCTTCAATTAGATAAAATATAATTTTCCTCAAACATCCAAATCCTTTCAAAGTGGTCTGCAAGGCCAGTTAGCCCACTTCGTGTGTTTGGTTAGCTCATGAGCTAAGAATGAAATTTGCATTTTTAAATGGCTGAAAACATCACACAAATGTCTCAAAACACATAAAAATCATATGAAATTCAAATTGAAGTGTCCATAAATAAAATTTTATTGGAACACAGCCATGCCCATTCATTTACATATTGTATATGGCTGCTTTCCTGCCACAAAAGCAGAACTGAAGAGTTGTGACAGAGACCATATGCAGCACTCTCATTGCTTCACACTGCTGTTCAAAACATCATAAATCTCAGTAATGACTATAATTCAAAGTACTTCAAGTATCACACACATTGTCAGACAGACAGTTTTTATTACCAGTGCATATTCATCATGTGAAAAAAAAAAAGGTAATCTTTAAGTATTGCACTTTTAAGGCACAGTGGAATGTGGAATTGTCCTACAGTTACATGGCAACACATTGTGTTCATTATGAAATGATTCTTTAGCTATACTAAAAGAATGCATTTCCCTATTGCCAGAGTAAGTTCTCATCACAATATTTTCAGGGAAAGAAATGATCAGGACAATTAGAAAGCTACAGCAGAGTACTTCATCACAGCAGAATTTACTCACCCATGCAAGCAGTCACCAAGCGCATCTGCGTGCAACAGTCACACACACACACACACACACACACACACACACACACACAGAGAGAGAGAGAGAGAGAGATTAAAGCTACAACTTATATCTAGTTACGGGATGGAGTTCATTGCATTTGACTGCAAGACTCAAAGGAGAAGAACCTGTTTGTGCCCACTAAGCTTTGCAAGAATAAGTTGTGAAAACAACTGTGGTCACCAATAATTGATTTTTAAAACAAGGAAAACTGACTGAGTTTTCCTTGGCTTCTTGTAAGTCAACAGGTGTTGCCAATATTGCCCAGTTTTTTAACCTAAGAAGCTGATTCTGAGATCCAAGTGGCTCAACATTCCATTTTTGTGAATGTACTGAACTACAGGAAAGAATATTTTCAGTGAAGTTGAGAAAACATCAGTTCAGTACAACGTGAAGTACACTGAGGTATTCCAATGGATAATGCAGAAATACGTGAGGTGTAGAAACGCTACTGGACAACTTGGCAAAGCTCAAAAATGTTGGCTGTTTAAAGTAGTCAACAATTACTTTATACTCAGCAGGTATTGTACGGAGGCGCTTGTTTTTAACTAGTAAAGTCTTAATTATTACTAGGTCTGTATGTTCTGTCAGGAAGGAAAACTGAGTACGGTGACTCTCCCACTTACACCGCCATTTGGTGGCCGTATATGCAGTTCCCAAACTCAACCAGAAGCAGCTGTCTGAATGTCATTGTAAGTACAGAGGCACACTCCATAAATCCAAACCAACATGGCAGTGCAATCAAGAGGAGCCCATCTAACAGGTATGTTAGGAAGTGGTCCATCCACAGATACTGCATATTTAAAAGCAAATATCCAGAGAAAATCTGCTAGAATTCTACAAACTCTTTCCAAATGGCCACAAAGACTGACGGAGTATTTGATAGCATGTGTCTGTGCAGACACTTTTAGACCATCAAGGAATAGGTAGATATTTATGACTAAGCAGCAACTCCTGAAAAACAGCCAAGTGCTTAGCCTTTGCAGACCTGTGGGACACGCAGAACTGGGCCTAAGTATTAATATATTTTGAATTTCACCAACAAAATATGTGGGCTTTTAAAAATTGCTCAAGTATCTAAAAGCCACAAATCTCCCTCTCAGCTCACAAAAGTATTAACTTTATCTTCCATCCAAAAGTTTGTCAATCCCTAGCCCAGAAAAATCGAATGATTTCCAATGAAGAAAAACTACAACCTAACAAATACCCTCTCAGCAATTGTTCTAACCAAAGTGTCTCACGCCTGACATGATCACATAGTCCTACAGTCCCAGTACTCCGGAGGCAGAGGGAAGACCGTGAGTTCAAGGCCAGCTTAGGCCCTACACTGAGAACGTGGCTCAAAACAAAAAGAAAAAAAAACTCTTCACATCCTAGTAGTATTTTAGGTCCTTTTCTTTGGTTACGATCTATATATTCTCATAATGAAGATAATTTATTAACTTGTGGATCTGATTTAAAAGAAAAGCTAGGCAGAGACAAACTGGTTATCTATTTTCAACATTAACAAAGCTGTATAACCACGCTCACTTGTTCTTAGGAAAATCAGCTTTTAACTCCTCTAACTCATCACCAAAGTCCTGAAAGGCTGAACAAGAACCTACCAGACAAGGTATTGAAGCTCCCTTTTTACCCGAAGTCAAGCATTTTTCAAATACAATCATGCATTGTTGTTCGCACATCTGACGTTGTATATGTAAAATCCTGAAAATAATGCTGTTTATAAACTGAGTTTGTGCTTTTATGATGTATTTTCTCCTCAGGTTGCTGGAGGACATCTGCATTTCACTGTTCAGTAGTTACTAACTTTCCTTATGGCTACAGTATCTTTCCTCTCCATGTTTAACCCATGAGTTTTTTTTTTTTTTCACATCTAATGAGAGCCAGCTAGGAAATGTGCTGTGCCTCTGCGATCTACACAGTTTTACTGCTGAGGTACAAAACTTCTAACAAAATACTAAAGAATTCAATGATGTGTTTCAAAGTAATATGTTACTAAGTAAAATAAGGATTACAAGTTCAAGGCTTAGTGTTTTTGACAAACTACTGACACGCCATAACCAAAACTAAAACTAAAACTTAACAAACCCAAGCCAAAACAACATAAAGCAAACGGGTCCTGAAGGCTGGCTGGCAGGTTAAATAAAACCAAGTCTGCAGCTTTCCTATCATTATCTTCCCCAAACTACACTGTTCTCTAGTTACTCCCCTTCAAAACCTAACAAGATATTTTCGAATTCCAAATGTCTTGTCTAAACATGACAACAGAGATACAATTTTGCAAGCCACTTGAATCCTGTCCAAAATGTCACAGGAAGACTGAGGATGCATAATGTGTTGAATGTTACATTCTGTGCTGAGCTATAAATGTTTCATAGGAGACCCTAACCTAGCTTGCTTTTCTCTAAATCAGGGGATCTCGTTATATCATGCCTTCAATAACCATCTTCATGCAGATAGCTTTCACATTGTAGCTGAGTTTTAGACTCACATCCTGTACTTTTTTATATGCATTTCACTGAATATATTAAATAAACCTCCAATTTACCATATCCTATACTGAACTTGGGGACTTCCTCATTTTTCCCCTCTGATGTTCCTAACTAAATTAAATATGTCACTATCTTTTAAATTGTCCAAGTGAGATACTTGAGGCTAATCACATTTGATTTTTAGACTTTCATTTCTGTGTGCTGAAATTTTAATAATGAACCTATTTGTTAAGTATCTTTCTTTTATCTGCTGGTAAACGCCCCAGTCCAAAACATCAGCACTTCTCTTTTAATCTATTTTTAAGCACTCCTAATGTATTGTGGTGTGTTGTGGGTGTATGCGTGTGTGTATAGGTGCAAGCACACCCTTGCACACGTGTGCTTGCGTGTGTGTGGTGGTATGTTTTTTTGTTGCTGTTGGTTTTGGATTTATTTTTTAAATAAGCATTACATCTGACAATTGTTAAGTATCTTAATGTCCTTTTATGTGCCATTTCTCAGGTGTTCCTTAAACATGGGCCCATGACTCAGACCCAATCATGAGCACAGCAGCTTTTTGGCCACAGTTCTTTGTTCCACTCCACAAAACCAGAAGCTTGTCAGACATACTGAGAGATTGCTGTCTTTACTTGATTGTCAAGAGTGCACCATTGGGGCTAGCGAGATGGCTCAGCGGGTAAGAGCACTGACTGCTCTTCCGAAGGCCCTGAGTTTGGATCCCAGCAACCACATGGTGGCTCACAACCACCCCTAATGAGACCGGACTCCCTCTTCTGGAACATCTGAAGACAGCTACAAGGTATTATTACACCAGAGCTAGCAGGGCCTGAGCAAAAGGCAGAGGTCCTGAGTCCAACTCCCAGCATCCACACACATGATGGCTGACACCCATCTGTACAGCTACAGTGTACTCATACACATAAAATAAATAAATCTTTTTAAAAAAGAAAAAGAGTGCACCATCAAAGTCTCATGTGGCTGAACAACCGCTTGACCTTCATACTGAAAGTAAAATCGGGGAAGAGCAAAGTAGAGTTGTGAGATGACACACGAGAAAGGCAGATGCTGGCTTTAACACCACCATCACTGATCAGAGGCAGGTTTTAGCACTGGGCTTTACATGAAATTTTTATGTGAAATTCTGCTGCTTATTGCTTGATTTGGGTTATCATTTGCTGTTGAAAGTTTCTTACTAATACAAATACAGAGATTAGAATTCACTCTAAAAATCAGGTCTTTTGTCTAGATAATACTTGTTGATTATGTGTCATCATCAGATCATTCTCCTGGCCCTGTGTATATATGGGTTGTGTCGTTACATAGACACTGTGCTGGAGAGACTCATGTTATCTTGACACACTTTAAAGTCATCTGACTGGAGGGAACCTCTATTAAGAAAATGCCTCCAGAAGATCTGGTTGTAGACAAGCCTGTAAGGTATCTTCTTAGAGGTTGATGGGGGAAGGCCCTGCCCACTGTGGTCCTGGGCCCTATAGGTAGGCCAACCCTGGGCTAGTAGTCTTGGGTTCTATAAGAAAGCAGGCTGAACAAACCCTAGGGAGCCAGTAAGCAACACTCCTCCACAGCCTCAGCATCAGCTCCTCCCTCCAGGTTGATACCTGTTTGAGTTTCTGTTCTGCCTTCCTTCTATGAAGAACAACGCTGTGGAAGTGTAAGGCAAATAAACCGTACTGTTTATCCTCCACAAGCTACTTTGGTCATAGAGTTTCACTGCAGCAATAGAAACCTTAAGACATACACAGAACCCAGAGAAGGACATTTATCACTTTCCACTTCCATCTGAGGCAAGGTCTCTCACTGAACCTGAAGCCAGACTGGCAGCCAGCATGCCCCAGCGATCCTCCAGCTATTTGCAGGGCACAATGCTGGAGTAAAAGGTGCAGGCGGAATTACACTGGCTTTTTACAGAGGTCCCTGGGATTTGTTTGAACTTACACCCTCACACTTGTATGGAAAGCACTGTTACTTGCTCAGTCTTCCCCCTAGTCCATTCTTCCATGCTGTTTCAAAGTCTCTGGTGCTCAACGCACACGCTAGTAACAGACTAAGTGGTTCTGCTTGCCTTCTCTTGCCTACAGTAGCCTTCGGTAAACAAGGCTCCATTAACACCATTTGGTACAATGCTTACAGGACCTACCATAATGAGAAGTCAAATTACTGCTGCGAATATATTTATGTTCCTCATCTGAAATGACTCTAGTCACTTAAAATTAATTAACAGTGAACTTTCATAAATAGCATGACTTTGTTTTCAAAAACAGAAATAAAGTCATTGTTTATTCCCTTAAGTTATTAGAGGACAGCTTTAACTAATTGCTCCATTAAGTAACTAAAAAAAATAAAATAAAATAAAAAATGAAAAAACAAAGCAAGCTTAGATTCTTCCTGTGATGTGCTCCTTACAACTGTGCTCCAATCGAACAGACAGACACAAGATGACAAAAGCAGCTTCCTTCTGCTCTGCTTCTTAGAGTGAGCAGTAAACCAACAGAAGTTAATTTTTAAAGCTCTGTGCAGCACTGAATAACATTAGTTCACTCATGGTTAGAGGAAAGGGGAAAGAGCGAGTTTAAAAAAACTACCTTTATTTATTTCTTTTTTCAGTTACATACTTTTAAACAGGGCTGTGTTTCAGTATTCAGACATTCAGGCAATGTTGATTTCATTAGTGTTGACAGAAAAGAAGCATAAAAATGCAAAACATTGTTGGCTTAACCTGAACATACCTGCATTACCTATTACTGACCAGTCTGTGTGCCAAAGACTTATTCTCCAGCACTAAAATGGAGCACTTAAAAATATTGCTAAAAAGCAAATGTCTACACACTGGCCTTTGCAGCAAATAAGGGTATTCATACTTTTAAAATATTTAAGTCCATAATTGGATTAATATACACACCTTCTTATGTATAAGGAGTTCAGATCATATAAACACTGTACAGTCCAAAAAACCCTACTGAGAATAAAACTAAATAGGTTTATGATAAGAAATACAGATATCGCATGTATTTACAAATATCATAGACACACAAATTTGGTCAAATACTGTAAAGAAGTGGTTTCACATTATAAATGGCCAAAATATCCATCTACCTTGCTCAAAGCAAACAAAATAAAAAACTCAGTATTTAACTCCTGCAGTTTAGATATCATGACAGCATACAATGAGAATGGAAATGGCTGATCAAATTATACAGCGAATGTTTTCTCAGTTGAGTGTAGGTCTTCAAAACCAAGAAAAAAAATAAAACAATGTCCTGATTTGTGATGTTCATGTGGGTGCCCAATTTATCAAAAGCAACACATTGAACTTTTGGCTAATAAGAAAAATAAATTACAAAATACAATTAAATACCTGTAAATTCAATAATGAAGTAAAAAAATGTGGATTCATTTCCTTTAATACATATTTTAAATGTTATCTTGAGACAAAAAAAAAATAAATACGCATACCTGAAGGTTCACACTTAAGACAGAGAAGAGAGTGCATGGAAGGAACAACAATTTCCTAAGTAGAAGATGAATGTGTGATATGATCAACAGCATCTCTCTAGCCAGGCTTTTCACTCTCGGTAGCCCAGCTGACAGGATGAGACAGAAAGTATGCCTGTGTCCTCGTGGCGTAAAAGAGAGCACACTTGCAAAGTGGAATGGACTTGGCTAACAACAGAACTGTTACACTGTTCATATGCAGGCACTGTGAAAGCTTCAGAGGCAAAGTGCCCAGCCCACCCTTTCCAGAACATTCTCCAATTGTCGACATTATGCTCAAGACAGGGTATTTCAAAGAACTAGCAAAGCTAACCACAAGAGACTAATGTGCAGAGGGCAACAGAGTGACCCAGTGTTTACTGCTGGGAGCAGGATTCTTTTCTTTAACTGAAGAACACCGTCACAAGCAGCCACCACTCTATGGCATGTCCTCAGGATTCTGCTTCGGAGAGAAATGTGGCCATTGGGCTGTAGACTCTTTAGGGGCTCCAGCCTTACACACTGAAACAAGGTTCACATTTTTATCCTTTCCTTTTTTCAACTCTACCATACATTACTTCTCCAGTACTCATCCCTTGCCATCTATCGTATATTATCATCTGGAGGCAGAGAGTGACATTAAACAAACGTTCCTGGCGCTTCTGCTTCTTCGGCAGCTGCACTTCACACAGTGGCCCCACAGAAGCCGAGCTCGCTCGCGTTTCCAACACTGCTGACTTATTTACCGCCACAGTTTGCCAATCCCAAAGTACGTTTTCCTCAGTACCTCTGGGCAGTGACTGTACCATGATTTCACAGGGAGAATGTCATTATGATTCATGAATAACAGTACCATTCATTAGTCATACCGAAATCAATGCAGATGTCACAAAACAGGAACTGTTCAAGAAAGTTGTTTTTAATATTTGGGCAACTGTTTTCTCTGCTGCACTATCCAGTGAGAAGAAAATTTATGTTTGATTATGCTTTTGTAGAAGACATAAAGAAATCAAATTAGGTACAATCAATTGACATTTGGACACCTGTACTGTTTTCTAGAATAGAAGAGCTTCTGAAAAATATCCTATGGAACTGCGTTCATCAATACCACTTCATTGGTCCATTCAATTCAGTGATGGGCAAAGCACTCATGTTTTGACAAAATTTTAAAGCTTCCATAAAGTTAAATTAGGGGTGGGGGGGAATGAATGTAAGACAACCACAAAATGAAATATGAAAGTATGACATTTTTGTTTCAAGAGTGAGTCCTTGAAAATATATGTGGTCACTACAGAGATGATTTTAATCACAAGACAGCATAAGAACATGTAAGTAACTCCCCAGGATCTGCCTGTGTCCAGTCATTTGTGACGTTGTATGGTTTTCCTTTTCCTTCGTTTGAAAAAACAGCAGCACCTGTACATAAAGAAAACATTCCATTATTATAAAAACACTAAAGTAATTCAAGGTTGAACTTATCACAGTAATTGAGAAGGTCATAGAAAGCTCGTGCAGGAGAGATGAAGAGTGAACACATCAGCAAAGCATGGGTATTAGTGACCCTATGTCAGTTATGATTGTGTCCTATCGGCATGCCTTCTGTGTACAGCAGGACATTCTGTGCAACATAAAAAGAAGCCAGTAAGTCCAAAGACTTTGCTCTAAGAGCTGAAAAACTACACTGCTCTGACTCATTTTATTCAGGATATTTAAGAGTCTGGGGGTGCCATGCCTGCATAAAGCTCATCTGCATAGTTTCTCCCTTTCTTTCTGATAGTTTTGATTCCTGAAGCCACAGTTACAGAAGCAATAATGACCTTACTATTACTAGGGATTTTGTTTTAGTACAAATCAGTTTAGATTCTAAAACAAAACAAAAAACCAGCACCAATCAATGAGCATATCCTACCATAGTCATGAAACAGAAAGAGAAAATAGATTAAGTACAGAACTAAGTCTAGAACTTACTTCACATTTTTTTGGGACAGACTCTAAAATGGTACAGGCCAGCCTCAGGCTCACTATGTAGGTGAGGATAACGATGAACTCTAGACCCATTTGTCTTTTCTTTACTTTTTTTTTTTTAAACCATTTTAAGAGTCAAAGTCAGTCAAAAAGATGGCTCAGCAGTTAAGAGTGCTGATTGCTCTTCCGAAGGTTGTGAGTTCAAATCCCAGCAACCACATGATGGCTCACAACCATCCCTAATGACATCTGATGCCCTCTTCTGGGGTGTCTGAAGACAGCTACAGTGTACTTACATATAATAAATAAATAAATCTTTAAAAAAAAAAAAAGACTCAAAGCCTACTGTAAGTTATTTAATTCTGATCAAACTAATTTTATACTTAGCATTTAAAATCACAGAGCCAAGGCATGTCCATGTTATAACTCAAAAACTATGTATTTAAACTTAAATATAGTTTTTTAAAACAATTCAAACACTATGTATTTAGTCTTTGTCTTTTTTCCTAGGTTAAAAACACCTAGATACAAACTTTATCTTACTGAGCTAACAGCAATGAGTGTGAGAGTACATGTGTCTGTGTGTACGATAAACTACTCATGGGCCTAAATTAGAGCTATGACCATCAAACAAGGACTAAGTATAATACATTGTTTCAGGAGTTAAAAAAAAGAGCCACATTTACTTCCAACTACATGAACCTAATACTTTCTCAAATTTCAGATATATAAAATTTCAAAAAGAGAAATGCAAAAGGACTACTGCTTGGTGGGCAGAGCCCTGATTCATTCTTCAGGGCCACTTCAACTGGGCAGGAGGTAGAGACATAAGAATGAGAGGTCATCCTCTAATTCAGAGTTTAGGTTCAGCCTGGAATACATGACACCCTGTCTCAACTGGAGGGGGATAAAATATTATTCAAGTAAATCTTTCAGTTACTAGACAACACCCACAGGGTAAAAGCTAAAATGAAAAAAAAAAAGTTATTTAAAAGAAATAGACCAAATATTTATAATATTAAATTTAAGAATCTAGTGATATTTCAGTGAAACTTCAGTGCTGTTTAATATAAAGTTTCTGCTCATGGTATTAAATGTTCCTATCTATTATCATTTGTCATTTCATGCTCCAAAGTATATGCCTTCAAAAACCTTTCTATGAAACAGTTATTTAAACTATATAAGCCTTTCCAATGGGAAATGCAATCAACACAGGTCTTGATAAACAGGCTGTTAGTTGCCAGCTTGTCTATGCTGTTGTCGTTCGTATTCACACTGCATTCTTTGGTTTTGATTTTAGTTATGAAAGTGAAGTTCTTCTCATTTGTTAAATAACCTTTCTTAAATAAGGAAACTATGTCCAAGCATTGATTTAAAATGATTCTAATAGCACAGGTCCTTTAAGTTCAAAAACAATGTTAAAGAGTTAGCCACATAACTTTTAGAATAAATCCCACCAAGTAGGATGGCATACTATTAAAGCAACTACCACCAGAGGGCAGCATTGATGCATGTTCTATAAAAGCATCTGCCCTCAAAGGAGTAAACTGAAATGCTAACCCCTGTTAGTTTTAAAGAACAAAGTCACTTCAAAACCAGCTGATTCATGGTCCTGATGATTAAGAAATTGTCATCTTATTATCTTGTCTCTAAGTACCCAATCTGGCTGTGCTGCTCTCATGACACCGTCTTTTTTGTGCACTTACTATTATTTTTAAATGATTCTGTTTGACTTAGTGCCCCCCTCACACTGCAATGAAGCTGGGCAATGGCTGGCACACAGAGCTTGCCCATCAAAGGAGCACAAAGTTGCCACTTGTTTGGTATACACTGAAGGATTTACCTCATTAACACAACTAAACCCTATAGTAGGTTCTAGTTAAAATTATATGTATATTCTAAATCTGGAGTTCTTACCCATGAGGCAAAAACTACCAGAGGCTACGAAATGAATATTTCAGTACTGCTATGAGGCCTTTCTGGAGAAAACTGAGCTGGAACAAATTCTTTAAATGCTGAGTCTGGATATCAAGGTTAAGATAGTTGGCATAGTTTTTGTTTCCAACAATACTCATGTTAGAAAGGATAGTTATTTAACAAATGGGAAGAATTTAGTTTTCAAAACTAAAAGTAAAATAGTGAGAACTAAAAAGTGAGGCAGAGCAAACAGAAATGAACAACCTGTGCTGTGAGAATTCATCTTAAGATTGCAGTGAACCTTGGCTCCCCCATTCACATCACACCTCCAATTCACTTCACCCACTGCCCTGTCATCGAGAATGTGCTGTATTTTCGTGGACCTGTATTAAACACTCACTTCTCTCAATCAAATTAAAGCATGTTTTCCTGACTGGATCTGAGGTTCTTTCCTATCTCTTCTACAATGATTTTCCAGCATCGCCTTTGCTGAAAACTATTCCTGCACCCATCCTGGGCCACACACTCAGGACTCCAGAAGCCAGTCTCTCCAGCCCTGGCTTCATGAGCATGTAGAAAAACACCTTTTACGATAACTAATACTTTTTTTCACAAATAAGTATTTTACCTTAAAATTAATACCTCATGTGAAATTCCTTTGGATTTCTCAGCTGGACAAGAGTTCAGATCAGAAGACGACTGTATGTAAAGCCTTCAAGTAGATAGCTATAATCCTACTTTTTCCTCTCTACCCACTTGCATTTAATCTGTCTGTCTAAATCGATGCAATCTTCTCACCTCTTTCAAGCTGGATTAGTTCAGAAATTTTCACCTTGCCTATATGATCATGGCTTCGAATTTTTCAACAAATTTTCCTTTTAAGCTGACCACACCTCTAATCCCACCAGGAAGATAAAAAGCTCAAGCTAGCCTGAACTAGAGAGACATGGCCCCCACCTGTATCCCACAAAAGGCAGAATTCACAGTTTAAGTCTCTATTTGACAATCTGTCATAAATACAGTCATGCCCTCTTGCTCATCAATTTCATTAGTTCTTAAGTACTGAGGCTACACAGTGCTTTAAGCTTTAGTCCCCAAACTATTTCCATGATCCTCTTAAGGCTTCTGACTTCCCACTATTACATACCACACGGTCTTTTTTATCCCTTTATAACCCCTTTGTTCTCTTCTACAGTGGTTATGGTGGCTGAGGTCTAGAGATAAGGCACTTGCTTTACATGTACAAAGCACTAGATTCAACACCCCCACACAAACACACATGTACATGCACAAGCACACACAAACCCTTACATATCTAGGACCCAAAACATTATCTAATGGTGTATGTAAGCTTCATAATCACTCAATTAAAGATACAATATTTTCTCCAGTAAATATTAGAAGAGGATGCAACCTAGAACAATTAGCTCTGCTCACACTCCTTAGTTTTAGAAGGTATGAACAATGGGTTATAGAAATGCTAAGAATTAATCTGATTAAAACAAAAACAAAAAAAAGTCTAAAGAGTATTCTAATGAAGAGCTTTAATGAAGAGAAGTTCTGCGGATTCTTGCAACCAACTAGAATAAAGTTTTCCTGAACCCATAGGTCACTATCTTTTAACAACCACTTTATCTAGATAGAATTCACGTCATAAAAGTTGTCCTCGTAACATGTACAAAGCAGAAATGAGTACTCACAGAAGCGTACAGACATCACCACAGCTCACCTTCAAGGCCCTCCCTTAAAGGAAGCCTGCTGTTCCAACAGCCCCTCCCATCCCTTCTCTGCCACAGACAACCACGACTGAAGTTCCTGTCCTTGCCTGCTGCCCTGTTCACAGTTCATATAGTGGAGCTATATAATAGATGGCATTATTCTGTTTCTTTCACCTAACAGGTATTTTCAGCCTGACTTCTTTGTATGATATAATTTATTCCATGAGTATGGAAATTGCTTTAGAGAATTATTTACTAATAACTTACTGTGGTTTCATATTTTAACCAATGGGGGTCTAAAGATGAAAAAGGCTTTGTTTTCAATACACTGAGAGAGTCATCATGATGTGAGAGATGTATAAAGAAACTGATAGGCAGATTAACAAGACAGTAGTAAAATACACAGTGTCAGGTTTAAATGGGGCTGGGAAAATACAGGGGGTGACATAATCCTTCCTTAAGTTCTTCACTCTTGTCCTCCAAGGCCTGGAGAGAAGGCTAGGCTATCTGTGCACAGACACACAGACATCACAACTAGGTCATTCTTGAAAGCCACTTCTATGAAACATTCTCTTATTATTCAGTCAGGAAATTACCTTTTTCTTTATAGACTGGAAGCTTTACCATGTACTAAAAATCTACTAATGCAGCCGCAGCCTCTCCTGTTAGTTTGTGAAATCAGATACTCTGAAATCTCAGCAGTGTTAACTACTAAATGAATATAAAGAATGGATAGACTGGATCAAAAGCCAGTCTCTAAAAGAATGTGAACACAGACAGCAGGTTTAACAATGCTGTAGAACAGTGCTGGAAGAAGTCAGTGATGAAGAACAAAGAGGCCTGGTAACAGCTAGAGTTTGTGCACTTGACAGACAAACTTGAGCCTTACCACAGCCACTCTCTCTCTCACCGCCCGATGAGATGGGCATTATTCACAGCGTTTTAGGAAAAAAAACCACATCTAACAAAGTACAGCGCAGTGGAGCGGACCTACACAACTAACACTCAACACAATGGCATGTGCATCAATCAGACTTGCCACACTGCCGCCCTAGATAGTAACTGTCTTAGCACTGTATCTAAAATTCACAAGCATACGCCACTGTAGTTCAATTTTTCATTTAATAGCAAGTAAATAGCTGATTAATTATGTCTTGAAATATACTAAATTTGGTCAAAGCACCAATCAATTCTAAACTGAAACTGAAGTGGGTCACTGCTTGGTAAAGAGAAGTACCTACAACAGTTTCTAGTTTTCAGCTAGGAAATGAATATTTTTAAGGATGTAAATAAGATGACTAACGGGCTTTACAACTGACTCATCTAAGGCTTTAGTTTACTTCAGAACTGACTCAAAATCTGTCTTGAAATCTAAACACAGAATTCCACCTGAAGGCAAAGATCAGAAAATAAATAAAATTTAGTACTATTTCTCCCAGGAAGAATATTATTAAGAACTATTAGAGGACTTTTAATGAACTGGTTAGTAAGTGAAATAAGATTTTAGTGGTACTGTAAAGGGAAAGATTATGTATTCAAAAGTTGAAAATAGGAAAACAAAGTTTAACTCAAAAATTCAGCTTTCTATTTAAGAAATAACAAATTAAAATAAAAACTCCCATGCTACAAAACAAATGTGCAGGCAAAGCAGGTTGGCATCCCATCTATGCAGTTAAGGAGTGCCCCAAACCATGTCACTTAGAGCAAAAAGGGCTGCAGCAGGCAAAACAGCTCCTCAACAATTATTTCTTGCTTTTCAAGGGCTAGTTATTGTTATCAAATAATTTTGTTTTACCAATTATAATTTCTAAGTAAAGATTTTTTTTGTTGGTTTGTATTAAATTGTATTAAATCTTGAAATTAGAGTCAATGGAGCTATTTCTGCCTGCCGACACTTCAGAACTCACCACATATTCAATACTTTCTGGCAGCTATACACAGAAAAACAAAAAGAAAAGAAAAGGGGAGAGAGGAAGAGAGAGAGAAATCATCAAAAATAGCCCATAGTTAAATGATCACATTATTTTCATGCATTGTTTTTCCAAGCAGCACTACTATAGTTTACCTCTTAAAAAGTAATCGTAAAAAGTAACCTTAAGCATGCGGCATCCTACAATAGCAAGTACTTACACTTACAGAAAAGTAAAACACAGCAGTCATATCCGTGTAATCTTCCTACAGAAGTATTCTATTAATTTTAAATGAAAATTTAAGCACAGTTTATAAATAACCATTTTTGTATTAAGAATGCATTAACTAAAGTAGTAATACTTTAGTTAGTCATATTATTTCTTTTGTGTGCTCTATTCCCTATAGGAGAAAAATGTGGAACAATTGTATGGAACTATAAAGTTGAAATGTGCAAAGTTATGAACCAAAAAAAAAGAAAAAATCACCAAAATAAGCAAAACAAAAACGTACTTGGTTTCATCCATCACTTCTACTTCTGTAGGGGCTGTAATGGGTGCATTTGACCGACCCGCCGTGGGGTCATCCGTGTTTAGCTCTCCGTTGGTAGAACTTACAACCTGGTTAATAAAGGGAAAGAATATTTATATATATCAAACACATATATGCATACATAATCATATATACTTAGTAGAGATTAAGGCATTTAAAGTATAACGTTAATATGAGGAACATAAAACAATTAGTAGATCAAAGCCACTCAACATGTGCTTGTCTTCCTTTCCATCTTGTAACTTCTACTTTCTGCTGCTTTCTAAAAAGTAAAACCTACCCCATCACTTACTCTTTACACATGACTTTCTTCCCTCCGCCACTCTGTAATCTCTGAAACTTCCACCTCACACTGTCCACTTTAAGGAACAACAGTACCATCCATTCGCCTAGCTGCTTAGACCCCACATCCAATCTGTGAGGATGTCCTATGAGATATTCCCCCAAATACATTCCCCTATCTAATGAGTTGTCACTATCTCTATTACTACTACGACTCCAATACAAAACGACTTCACCTCCCTTAAGAGCAAAGCCCTGTCAACTAGTATTAGCTTTGATTTGCATTGCAAGTAAAATACACTATCCACACAGCAGCGGCCAGAGTACTCATTTTGGGGTAAAACCTGGCTGTGATAATTTTGAAAAGTCCAACTCCTGGCTTCTCACCTAACTTAGAATAAAAAGTTATATTCCTCATCCCACACTAACGTCCCAAATAACTTAATGTCTGTCTGGCTCACTGATCTCTTCTTATCATCTCCTTAGCTCACCAGCTTCTAACAGAGCAAGCTTCAGGCGTTGGCATTATCGACTGCCACTGGCTAGGACTGCTCTTTTACATATGGGCTGTCTTCTTAGATTCCTAGAAAGCATCTCTATGACAGGCTTTTTCTACCATTCATCTAAAACTTCCATGCAGAAAGTCTTTATGTTGTACTTTATTTTTGATTCTCCGTGTAAGTTATTTGTTTGTTTTTATTTTTGAGACCTGGCAGCCCTGTGTGGCCCCAGCCTCCCTGAACCCTGGCCTGCCTGCCTTTTTCTAAGCGCTCCTACTACAGGCATGCGATGACTACTACTTCTTGGTGCATCTTTGTTTGTGTCTTGATGGTTTTACGTCCTGATTTATCTACTGTGTTCTTAATATTCTGCCTCCATTAAAATTGTTTCATAAAAGCAGGAATATCCTCTCTTGCTCTCTGATAGATACATCTGATACAGAACAGGTACTTATCTGTCAGAGTAAGTAAATATTGCCAGGAACGAATGAAAATTTAAGATTAAAAAAATAACAAAATTCCTAAATTATCGAAGGTCCTACAAATTAATCACTCTATCTCTTCTTCCCTCATAATTCTAAACTTGAAAAGACACTCACATCACCCTCTCCTTAGTCCTAAGCTTCTTCCATTCATTTACTCCTTATCTTAATTCCATCTTTTCTGTGTTTACTTAAAACTGAGAATTTCCTTAGAAAATGTGAAAAAAAAAAACTATATTCTGTAAGCTTACCTCATTCCCCATTTTGCTACATAATTTCTATCTCTGTTGGCATCAGGTGATCACTCTATATTAGGATGAATCCACACCAAAAGCTAGCTACAGCACTGTGAAGTGCACGAGCATGAGAAAGTCAGCTGATCTGGACTATGAATGGACATTTAACTATGTAACTATCATCTGGCCGAGCTCAGTGCATACAGCCACAGATGAAGGAGTGGGGACCATCCGACTATCAGCCAGCCTTTGGCAGAGGAACTTTACAACACAGAAAAGAAGGCACAATGTCATAGACAAGCCCATGTCAATCATCTAAGCAAATGCATTTTTTTTTAATTTCATAAGTCAAATTCTAAAGATTGGGTCTATTCAGCTGGCATTTCTAGAATTATAACTGAACTGGAAGACTGAAATAACAGGGTTCTTCAGGCTGGCTTCTTTTCAGCAAAATTTATAAAAATGACAGATAATCTAAAGTTTGGTATTTCGGAATATAATCAGATGTCTTACAGTTTACTGCTATTATGTTTAAAGACATTTGCTTTGACATTCTAACTTTGGGACAAAAAAAAAAGCCCTTACCATAGTTAGTATTTTAAGAAACTAAATTAAACTAAATTGACTATATCTTTTCTACCAAGTTTCAAAGAGACAGGAGGATAGAGCCTACAAACAACTTCCAGAACAAGCCACCCATAGTCAGATAAAACAGCCCAGGTCTCAAAGCAGCAGCACCTTTGTCAGCAACTCTCTGTGGGGAAGGCAGCTGAAAAAACCTGCCGGAGTCCGGGTCCTCTGCCTCCCACACGCTGGCATCTCTATGCCCAGCTCACAGGCAATGATTTCCAAAACCAAATTCATACTTTCCAAATATAAAAAAATTTACAAAGCTACTTTTAACATCACTGGTTCACAGCATCAGACATCTAACCAATAAATATATCAGAAATACTAAAATATGCACACAAACATACATAAAATATTTCTCAATGACACTCATGGAAAACCACCCTGATACATGAGATAGTTAAAATAGTATTTTTTACATTTTATAGGATCTGAACCAGTAAACAGTAAACTACTACATACTTTAAAAATGATAACTAGAGCATAATTGACAGTTTTCATGATAAAAAATAACCCACAGTAAAATGGCATTCTGTGGACCACGGGGATGATTTGTCATAACTAGTTTTCATTGTCTTTCAACCAAGGTAAGGTTGAAGATTTTCAACTTTATTTTCACTATTAGAGACAACTGTATCACATTTTCTCTGAGCATTCAGATCTTTGGCGAGGCTATCGAAAATTTGTTATTAAAACAGGAGATTACAATAAATGAATCATACTGATTCATGCAGATGAGACTCACCAGGAAACTTCCTAAACTAATGAATGTTGAATTATTTACATAATAGAAACAATTACTACATCCTTCTACAAATGCTCTTTTGCAGATGTCAGCACCCCAGAAAACTCTGCAGAGAAAATGGAGTTATAATAATCACTCAATTTTGTTCCTCATTATTAAAAATCTGAGAGAGAAAACTGAGGCTTGTTTTAGAAATGTTTTAAGTAAAGGCCTACATACAACTAGCACAATGGAAAACTCCCAGCAATGTGAAAAGTACTCTCCTCACATTGAACCATGTATATTTGCTGCCCCTGCAAGATACTTCTGTTTACATCATTTTTTAGTACCAGTATTATCTATATTTGAATCTGATACTATGCATGCAAATAAATCAAACTTATTATAGCAATTTATATTATTCTTTTCATTTTCTTTAATAGTACCTGGCTGCACTTATCCTTTGTATGATTTGTGATTTTCTAACTGTCTTAGCTTAGGTTCTCAAAACAACATCATTCATAAAGTACAAATAAAAACTTTCCAACTATAAAAGTGGTCATTGGGCACACTGGTATCTTTAATATTTTTCTTCTTCCTTTTGCTTACAGTTGCCAACTATTTTTAATGGTGGTAAGCTGAGTGAAGCTGTACTACAATGAAAGTACAGCTCCAACAGGATTGTGTCACTATTCTCTGTTAAGGTGGGTACATTTCAAAGCTAGTTTCAGAGAGCTGACCCAACAAAGAGAAGCACAGCAAACTGGGGTGGCAGCAGTGCCCTTCCTCTCCTGGTCCCCAGACCCAGTCATACTCTACCTCCTCTCATTTCTACAACTCACTCATGCAACTCAGCTACAGAACGGTTTTAACGACACTTGTAACCCAGACACTGAGCCTTGAAGTTGTGGGCAATCCTCCCTTTGCCTCCTAAGTGTTGTGATGACAGGCATGAACCAACACACCCAGCTTCGGGTATAGACTTTTTATAGACTCTGACTCACACTCCTCTCCCCCTAATCAAGTCTTTATCAAAGTAATCTTTAAGCTTTCTGGGTAAAATGGCAGACTAAAACTGCTTCTCTATGATACCCTGAAGCAGAGTCAAGAAAACAAAATTTAAATTCCATTCCAAAGAAATACAGTGGAAAAACACCAATTAAAAGAAAAGAAAAAAAAGCTCATGAATAGTCCAGAAGAGGAAGAACACAGCCTCTGTACTGCTCCACACGAATCCACCAAGGAACAAGGGGCACAGATGTGCCATCTAAGTCACTCGAGGTGTCCTTGGTGAAAAGAAACCAGCAATCCTACCCAAAGAACCAGCAGTCAGTGTAGTTAGTGACTGTGGTGTAACAAGTCAATGTAGAAGAGGTCCTTCCTGCCACATCCCATACCTCCGAGTGCTGTGGCAAGGTAGCCACTTAAGAGGGAACCTTATGTTTAGGCCTAAACTACCCTGAGAGCCTGATAACAACCGTAGGTCCAGGAGCCGTGAACCAACCCCGCATAATGTTAAGTAAGAGATAATTATAGTAGGCAGTCATAAAGAGAGAAAGAGTCAGCAGCCTGAGCTTGGGCAGCACAGGGTACTGTAGTTAGTAACCCACCTTTAATCACTAAGAGTTTGACCTATCACTTAAGAATTATTGCAAATTCCAAGAAGCCCAAAACAGTCATCAGCTGACAAGCCAGCCTCTGAAACCAGGTATCTGCCACAAGGTTCACTGTCACAGGACTGAGAACTCTCAAGTGTCATTGAACTGCTTGACTTCTGCAGCCTCCAGCAGGTTTTAATGTTGGGCAGGTTTTAAAGGTGTAAAAGTTGCCAGGTGTGGTGGTGCATGCTTTTGATCCCAGCATACAGGGGCAGTGGCAGGCTGACTCTCGTAGGTTCAAGGACAGTCTAGTTAATACAGCAGGTCCAGGACAGCTAGGGGTACATAACGAGACCATGTCTCAAACACAAAACAGACCAGAGAAGACTGGTCTGGCTGCATAGGTCTGAATGCTGCCCTTGCTCCTCCAACTCGCAAGACACTAAGACATCTCTGGTTAGAACATTTAGACATCCCAGAGTGGAGAAGCATAATCTTTGTGGTCCACTTTCTCTTCTACGCTGCTGATTTTTGTTTCTATACCCTGAATTAATCTTACTATCATAGACTTGGCTGTCTAGGAATCGCTGGTCGTTTTTAGAAGCAGACTTTTGGATTCTTAGACTGCTGCTTCACCTGTTTCACTAGTTTATGGTCCCTGGATATTCCATACCTTTTCATGTTTCCATCTTGTGAGTTTTGTGACTGCTGTTTAGCTCTTAAGTGCATTTCAGCTTGTTTTTAATGAGCAGCCTATTCTGAACTCAACCCCACAACCATTTGCGAAGAACAAAACACACTGATATAACAGAAGAAAGTAAGAAACATACATGGTATAGAAACACACTTAAGGTCAGTTAGAGCCACTAATGTACTACTCGTGACTGCAGAATAGAAAGAGGCCAAAATAATGTAATGTTTTGTAAAATTAAAGGAAGGAAATGGGTAAAGAAGAAAATCGACTGAAACTCAAGTCCCCATGTACTCTAGTTATCGTCCCATGCAAAAGACATGGAAACAACAGGAAGAGCAACGCCTCAGCCAATGTTCTCTGATGAACATGGATGCAAAAATTCTCAAGCTGAATTGAAAAACACTAAAAAGAACCATACTCCATGATTAAACTTACTTCATTACAGGGAACTGCATAAGAGATTTACTATATACTATATACATATAAATAAATGTAACGCTAAATGTATTCTTGGGGGGGAATCACATGAGTATCTCACTAGATGCAGACAATGCTTTTAACAAAGTTCTACATCTCTTCATAACAAAAGCTCTGAAAAAAAAAGGAATACAAGAGCATGCCTCAACACCATAAAAGCTATAACAACATTGTGCTAAGCTGGTATCATGAACACTATAAAGCCATAAAGATGTCTGTTCACTCTACTCTATTCAGTACAGTACTTAAAGTTTTGGCTAGATCAATACAGCATCAGATAGAAATAAAAGGCATACAAACAGGAAAGGGAGAAATTACCCTATTTGCGGACAACAGAGTTCTATGCTTCTAAAGACCTCAAGAATTTTAGTAGAAAGCTTTCACATCATCTATGTAACAATCTCAGTAAAGCAACTGGGTATATAATCAATACTCAAAGTGTAGTAGCTCTTTTATACCAATAACACACTTGCTGAAAAAGACATCAGAGGAAAACCTCATTCATAAGGGCTTCAAAGCACAAATACCTCATAATAAAACTAAGCAAAGAAATGAATGACAAGGAAAAACAGAAATTTAATAAGATATAGACAATAGAAAAAATTCCCATAATCATAAATTCACAGAAACAATATTATGAAAATAACTATCTGACCAAATATATTACAAGTTCAACGTAATCTGAACCAAAATTTAAATGACATTCTCCACAGAACTAGAAACCACCCTTAAAAGTCACATGGAAGCACAGAAGCCTCAAAGGCCACAGTAACCATAAGCATTAAGAGCAATGGTAGGGAACAGATGCCAAACGATAGTACAAAACGTAATAATCCAACTAGCAGTGTGCTGGTACAAAAACGGACACACAAGCCAATGAAACAGAA
This sequence comes from Montemys delectorum, assembly GCA_019843815.1. Taxonomy (NCBI): domain Eukaryota; kingdom Metazoa; phylum Chordata; class Mammalia; order Rodentia; family Muridae; genus Montemys; species Montemys delectorum. The sequence continues at coordinate 25,603 of JADRCD010183342.1, forward strand.
TAAAAAGTCCAGACACAAACTGAGTGCAGTTACAACCACAACATACACTGAGTAAGGATAGCCTGTTCAACAAATGGTGCCTGGAAACTAGGTGTCTGTACGTAGCAGGATGTGACAAGATCTCTATCAGACCTCCTGCAAAACATTGGATTAAAATAGCTTAAAGCCCTAATGTAAAATCTGAAGCCCAAAAGCTACACAAGGAAAGAAAGGGAAATATTTCAAGACAACTACATCAGCGAGAATATTTTGGAAAACCCTCTAAAAACTGACATCTGTGACTGCATGGAATTAGAAAGTTTCTGCACAGAAAAGGAAACTGGCATCTGAATGAAGGCTAATATCTAACTTTTATTTTAAAAAATATCTAAAAAAATTAAAACACCAAAGTTCAAAGCAATAAACTGGCAAATTAATTTAACACTTTTCTGAAAAAAAAGAAACACAAATGACTGGTAAATGCATAAAAGTACCGCAAGACTCTTAAGTGGCTGGGAGCAGGGAATGAAAGCACACTAACACTCCATCTCATCTTGAATCGGACCAACAAGCATCAAATAAACAAACAAGACCAGGCATAGGAGCATATACACTTCTTTCATCCCTGGGCTGGGAAGCAAAAGCAGGCAGATGTCTGGGAGTTTGAGGCTGATAGCCTGTATCTACATAGTGAGACCCTGTCTTTACAAAAGAAAAAGGAAACAAAAATTCAACAGCAATAGGTAGTAAGGATGGGTGTGGGAAGGAGGAGCCCTATACCCTTCTAGTGGGCCAGTAAAGTAGTAATAATCGCTGTGGAAATCAAGATGAACTTCAAAAATAAAAAGCAGAATTATCATATCATCCAACTGTACTGCTCCTAAGTATATTCCCAAAACACCTAGGCCAGGATACTATACATACCTGAGCATCCATGCTTACTAGCAAAGTACTCACAGCAGCCAACGTATGGAACTATCACAAATGCACATCAACGTGGACAAGAAAAATGAGATAGACATAAGCAATGAACATTTGTGTATACACATGCATGTGTATGTGCATGTGTGTACGTAGTGTGTATAACTGTATATGTTTTTTTGCATAAGTATGAAGGACAGAAGCTAACACTAGGTATCGATTTCTATTGCTCTCCAATTTCTTTGTTGAAAAGGGTTCTCTTGATGAATCCAGAGCTCTCTGAGTCTAGCTAGTCTAGCTGGCCAACTTTCCTGGGGGATCCCACCTCGCCTCTGGGTGCTGGGGTTACAAGCACGCACCACTATGTAGCCTTACATAATCCTCTGTTTCCCCAGGATCTTCAGAACAAAATTCAAACTTAACAATAGTTTACAACCCACATGCTTCTTGGTTTCATTTCTCACACACCCAGATGGGCTGAATTCAATTCCTCAGGGCATCCCTCTCTTCAACAGCTTTATGCATTGGACACTTCTTTTTCCCTTACTGCCTTCTTTAGCTAATAACTGCTACTGGTTCTTTTGTATTCATAGCACTTCTTACATGAGAATTTGATCCATTAATCCAGTCATTTTTAAGTATGTTTTCCTAAATGTTCCCCTAGCACTGGTCTAGTTTATTCTGTCTCTCTATTCTTCACTTCATTCTAAAAGCCCAGAACAAGGCCTAACTCCTAAGAATCACTTAGATATCTCTGAATAATGAATAGCCAAAACTATGAATGGGTTTCTTCCCCACCCATATTCATTACAATGATTCTATGGGCTAACAGAGATGTGTAGACTAAATTCATCAGGGGCTCTCTGAAACATACACAGTTAAGAAAAGACTCAAAATAACATCTTTGGATATACTAATCTGTTCTTCAATTTTCTAGGAGAATTTATCAAATGTATAGCTACATATTTCTATTATTTCACTAAAGAAATATAAAAAGGAAAAATCAAATTTGACAATGTTTTCTCTTCATACTAGACTTTTAGAAAATGAAAATGCAGTTGCTCATTGACTTACTAAAGTGCTTGATTCTACTTAGTCCTTCCACAACCTCAGACTTCATGCAAAATAGTTTCAAAGCAAAACCAAGAGGCAAAATTATCATTAATATCCTCCTTTTACTGATAAAATAATCCAGAACACAAAATATGAACCTAATCTACTGTACTCTTAACCATAACATCAATTTGGTAGCATGTATATCTGGTCTGTTAGGTTATTATTATTCAGAAGTGGCACAGAGTTCAAGTTTCAAACTTCAAGCTTCTATTAAAAGCTTATCAGGGGGTTGGAGAGATGGCTTAGCGCTTAAGAGCACTAGACTGTTCTTCCAGAGCACCCGCATTCAATTCCCAGCATCTACATGACAGCCCACAACTGTCTATAACTCCAGTATCTGACACCCTCACACAGACATACATGTAGGCAAAACAGCAATCCACATAAAATAAAAATAATTAAAAAAAAAAAAAAAAAAAAAGCTCATCAGGGGGGTTAGGATATGGCTTAGCCAGTAAAATAGCTACAATGAATGCAAGCACAAGGATCCATGTATGGATTTCCTAATTCTCACGTAAAGACAGTAAGCATCTGTGACTGCAGCATCAGTGAAGTACGGACAAGCGGATCCCTAGAGCTCCTTGGCCAGCCAGCCAGCCTAGCCTATATCAATAAGCCACAGGTTTTGGGAAGAGACCCTGTTTCAAGAAAAGTGGGAAGCAAGTGAAGAAGATATCGGTCATAGGCCTCCAGCTTCCAAATATATGTACATGTGCACATACACTTGAACATGTACATATATTACATGCAAAGCATACCAGAAATAAGAGCTATCTCACAATGTGTCTTTAAGTCAAAAACTTCCAAGAAATTCCATCAACTGTAAATAGCCTAGAATGTTTAACAGTGCTTCACTGTTTCACAGAAAAAAATACAGCGACTGGGGTCAGGGGATGAAGTGGGAGTGTTCGACTGACTAGGGAAAGCCTATAGAAGGTAACTGTTAAGGCTGGGAATGCAGCTTCATGTTAGAGCTCTCTCTCTCTCTCTCTAACACACACACACACACACACACACACACAATTTAAACCTCGAGAAAGTACAAAACAAAAACAAACTTTCAAAAATTCTATATAACTTCCCTTTATAAAACCATGAAAAAAACATAATACATTACTTCCCCCTCTACCTTTATTTAGGATCAACATAATAAACACAGGAGTCAGCTTTTAGGTACTTTTTTTCATTACTATCAGTTTTAACTTACACTCTCCTTAGTCAAAGTATATACATAATCATAACAACCAAATAATTTGGAGTGTGCCATGAGATGCTTTTCAAATGACGTAAATAAAATCTGTCTTTATGCTACAATGGGGTAAGATTCTGGCACTGTCGCACTTGAGGTATTAGTAAGTTACTCATTAAACTTTTAAAAATGTTCACTGTATTAAGTTGGTTTAAGACTGAAAACACATTCATGAAATCAGCAGAATGAGCGTAATTTCTGATTTTACCTATGTACTCATCCTATTACTAGAATTCTACTGGGTAAATTGATCATATACTGAATATCAGATGAGGCTAGATGGAGTCTCGACAGACAGAAAAGTTTAGGAAAAAGGAAAAAAGTACAAGTACTCTGTGCAATACATAGATAAAGTGCAAACTGCTAAAGTGGTAAAAAACTCATCAAATAAATTCATCCCAGGAAACACATTGAGATGATTAAGAGGACAGGAAAACAGATTCGAAATGATGCTATGAGAACAGATTCCTACCAGAGCCTCAGCTGCTGCAGGTCGCCCTGGGAACTAGCAAAACGTGTATGTAGCACAACACAAACAGGAGAACTCAGAAACAAGTCAAACCACACACGCTCTTCATACAGATTCAATATACTTCGCTCACTTAGCTTTTCCAATGATATGAATTCAGGCGCTCTTGTCCATAAGTCTGCCACTCTAGAATTATAACTATTCAAATATTTTTACTACATATTACTAAAAATCCATAGACTTTTACATATAAAAAGATGGTAGTTATAGAATTTATCTCTAAAATGAAATGGTGAGAGAAACAAGAGAACTGATAAGACTTAATTTTGAACTTATTTTTAGAAGTTAAGTAAAATACAGATTCAGTTGATTAATAATACATTTAAAAAGAATGAAAAATTGATAAAACAGAAAATAATTCAAGTGGAAATATACTGAGCAACAAAAATCAAAACCTAAGGATGTGAAGTGAGGCAGGCTGAGGTGATACTTGTTGGTTACTTTACACTACCATTTAGAGGACACCTTAGACACCTGCGAGGCTGCAGCCTTCCCAGTCTCTACAATGACACGCAGAGGCTAGGACAGTGCAAAGGAGCTGCTAGCTGTTCAGAGAGGAAGTGACAAAAAGAAGCAAACCACAAGTAAGGGCCTGTTCTAATGTGCAGAAACCACAGCTCACTGGGTATTCATACATGGCCAGCATAGCAGCTATTTCCGTAAGTCCAGACAGGGGCATGTTTCCAAGGAGTACAGATGAGAAAGTTTACATAGATATGAGTGAAACTCGAAGGAAGCAAAATCAGTAAAGGGGAAAAGGTTTGTAAACGTTCTATTATTTAGAGAATGAATAAAAGTATTAGCTTAATATTTAACAATCAAGCTCCACTCACACTACAGTTCACTTGTTCTAACTTGCTACAAGTATGACTTAAATATTGTTGCATGTACTTCAAAAATAAACCAAGGCAAAAGTGCAGCATCCCTGGGTAGTCTTTCTGGATCATGTTAACTTTGGTTTTGGTTAAATAACGAAGGAAGAGAGTTATGGATAGAATTCGGCAACAAGCTTTCATAAGGATAGAGTATCATGCCATGAGCTCAAAAAAGGTTAGTGTATAAACCTGGGGAATAATCACTCATGCAAAAATCAGAAAATACCTGTACCGAGCCACCATGTCTGTCTGCTGCAAGGTGAGCTCTCAAATGATGGGGATTTGCCTGCTGGGAGTCCCAAGCTGCCCTGTGGTCTGCCGACTGCCATTTATTTAATGCATATGGCATGCATGGAAGAAGAAAAACCCAATATGTTAAACATCTCATCCTTATAATTTACAAAACATACGTATAAAAGGAAAATTAAAATAACCTTACTATTCTGAATAGTTAGAATACACAGTTATTTATCTCTGAAGATGAAAGATGACTTTTTATTGTTGAACTGAGTAATGACCACAATAAAAGCAAGTTAGAGCCATAAAATATTTGGAGGTAAACGGATTTGGGAAGTCAGAGATTCCACCATAGAGTCCACAGACACTAACTACAAATATCCTACACCCTCTGGTGCTCTCTTTAATTTGGTGGGATCTTTTCCACTGTTCGTAAATGAAATCCACTAAGAACCAGGGAAGGAGAGCTGCCGTGAGTGTGCCTAAGGCTGCCCCTAAGTTTTCTTACAGAAAACTCATCGTTCTTCCATGAGGAGCTATTTTTAGCAATGTGAAAAAAAAAATCCTTAAAATGTTGAGATCCTAAGAAATGTGTCTCATTGTATTGTTTCTACTGTAAGTATAACAGAAAGAAAAAAACACGGCAAAGTTCTCTGAAACGTGAAAAGCACTCTGCCTGCTACTGTGAGAATTAAAAAGCATTTTTAAAAGTGACACGCCCACAACTATGAATCCTTTTGCTGCCTTTTTATTTTTCACTTTTGAGCTCTAATTAAAGAACCTTCTTTTATGAAGCAGAGTGAAAACTGTGGATGCTTTTAGATCCCTTGGGAAATCTGTATGGTAATAAGCAGAGGCTACTAGCATTCTACTAGCAGAATTTAGAACAGTCAATTTCTCTATTTTAGGAAGAAGTAGAAAGCACTAACAGAAGGAAGAGTTCTTAAAGCATGGTTCTGAATTAGGTATTTTAGACAGAATCATCCTCATTTCACAGATAAAGACACTGACACTCAGCACTATCCTGACCACGGGCCTAGGAAAGAGCAGTGAGGACTCTAACCAGAGCCAGCGTCAACGCTACCATGCTTCTGACACTAACTGCAAATATTCTAAAGTCTCTGGTGCTCTTTTATTTTCAACAAATTCAACAAAATCTTGCCCCAAGTGCCCACTATGCCAGGCTAGAGGGAGCCTAAGTACAGCAGAAGCCAGAGTAACCTTTGGGAACACATGTTAAAGGTGAGGAGAACGACATGGGGAAACACTCTGGGAGTGAGCGTCCTAAATTAGACGGTATAATAAAAAATTACATAGCTCATGGCATGAAGTTTGCTATCATAACTACCACTGAGAGTTCTGTCTGTTCATCACTCTCTAACTGCATGGCCGGATTAGTGGATTTGTAACCGACAGTGAAATAAATTAAAGTTGAGACAGACAGCTGTGGCAACTGATGACAGAGCTCTGTAAGAAAGTAGTAACAACTATGTGCCCCTCCATCTGTATAAACACTAATATGGACTTAACGTTTTACATGTAACTGTAGCTTCCCTGAGCTTCAACCACTGACTGTTCTGTCTGCAGTCACTACAGTGTTCAGAGCTTTTAAAAAATTCATGTTTCCTCTTAGACTGTGAACCATAGGGTCTGTCATAAAACACTGTTCACTGATGCCCAGATATTTAAGAACTTCTTCTATGCACACAACTTTTCTTTAATGAGGAGACTGTGCTGTGCATTCAGGTCTCAAATCCTATACATAGCACTATTCCAAAGGATTCACTAAAACACTATACATACATACAAAAATCTTCCCTGTTTTAAGGCAAAAAGAACTACAAATAAAACACAGAATCCCCCCTTAGAAAGCTTACATGACCAACTGTCCGAAATAAGAAGTTAGAAGCCTAAAACTCTTTAAGTTATAGAGGGCTTCCCTTACTATAATATCCAACAGCTTGAACAGAGAAATTTAGAGAGAACCAATCTTCAGGTTTATTTCTCCCTAGAAATAAACTCGTTTAGAAGATACAAACACTGAGTCTCAACTTGTAAGCCCTCCACTTACACAGTTATCTTGTCAGATTATTCAAGCTATCAACTAATTACATTTTATAGTTGAATTAACTCATGAGACTTTCAATTGTGCCAATACTTCTATGTCAAACTTCAAAAACAATTCTTTCTAAATGGGCTTTCAGACGTAAGTGTAGTAATACTTAATGTAGTGAAGTATTATTAATAAATGGTACTGTCCTTTAGGTTTTTTTGTTTGTTTGTTTAAACCATCACTTGAACTTTAAAAGGATAAAAGAAGTCAGAATAAAAAGCAGAACAGAATCTAAGCAGGCTAAACCAAAGAATTTCTAGACACTTTCAGATTCTAGAAGACAGTAAAATTCTTAAGCAAATTGAAAATCCACTTGCAAAAAAAGGACAAGAAAACACAGCTGAAGAACTCGGGAGCTATCCATTCCCTCCCCCAAGAAACAAGAGCCCCTCGCTCCCCGTCGGCGTCACGCCTATCTTCTTAAGCTCCGTGCTGAGCACACTTCTTGACTGGTATTCCTCAAACAAATGTTTTATGGTTTTAGCTTCTGCTTTTCTGTTGCTTGTCCCCACCCAATCTTTCTGCTCTTCCCCCCTCAGTCTTTCCTCTGTCTCCTGCTCACTATTCTTAAAATAGCTTTATTCCATTATTTGTCTAAAAGAAGTGCATTTACTCTGCAGGGTCAATTAAAAAATAAACAAACAAACATATTTTTCTGTATTAAATAAGCAAATGTATATGGCACTTGATTAATATATTTCAAGTGGTACAGTTTACTCCAAAATGTAGTTATTTGTACATTCACTGTAAAAATTATGAGAGAATAACACCATCCATGAGTTCAGAATTACTGAGAATATACTATATTCTAGAAGTTGACATGTATTATCACTATTTTATAGGTGAGAAAACCAGCCTTGAGAAATTAATTTAAACAAGGTGAAATGAAACTACATTCATTCATGTATGTCTGTTTCCAAGGATAAGTGAGCTCTGAACACTGCACCTAGCCAACTGAGTTTAATTTCTTATGCTGTATTCTTTGCTTCTGTGTTTCTAAACACAGATATAAAAAAAAAAATCACTTTACACAGCAGAAATGTAATAAATAACTTATTAAATTAACTAGAGCGAAAGAGCAAACATATATAATGCTAACACTTCATTCTTAAACATCAAATATGGCTCGATTTTGACTATTCTTACCATGAATTATCAACTGAGGATTATTTGAAACTAATGGTGAGAACTGAAGGTTTCCTGAAAGTATAAGTCCTTTCGATGCTTGCATGTGCGTGCGTGCGTGCGTGCGTGCGTGTGTGTGTGTGTGTGTGTGTGTGTGTGTGTGTTACCCACTAAGCAGAGAAACGCACATGTCGATAAGGAAAGTAACTAAAAGATTTCATAGCCATAAAGGCACCAAACCTGGTTTTTAGACTGCTGTATCTTATCTCTGTGTTGATGTGCTTCTCTGTTCGATGAGAGAGCGGGGTCTTGCTGAACTGCACCTACTGGAGTAGGCTAAACAAAAACGACAATTAGTGTTGGAACGGCTGCTTCAGAATTCCCATCTAAAACTTTTGGTACCTGTTTAAAAGAATCAATAAATGATATAGCTAAGTTATTAAGTCTTCAAGAAGCAACTTCATCCTCAAGCACATTGTTAAAAACTACCAGAGTAAAACAAAAGGAACAGAGCTGCATTTTCAAGTATTTCAAAGACATTTAAACATTTTTTAGTGTATTAACTTTCATGTGAATAAAGTAGTGGCTCTCAACCTTCTTCATGCTATGACACTTTAATATAGTTCCTCAGGTTGTAGTGACCCTAACTAAAATTATTTTCACTGTTACTTCATAATCATAATGTTGCTACTGGTAAGAATCCTAATGTAAATATCTGATATTCAGGATAATGGATATATCACCCCTGTGACAGGGTCACGTGGCCCTGTGAAAGGGTTGTTCGACTCCAAAGTGACTCACAGGATGAGAACCACTGGTTTAAAGGATCTCCTAATGTTGTTATTAATTTTATTTTCTCATATTGAAAATAAAAATGTATTTATAAATTTTATATCCAAAACTAGTAAGTTAAAAAAGTATGTTTACAAAACTAAAGAAATATTTATTAAATAACAAAATTATGGACTTATTATTCTAACTCAGAGAAGCTGTTAAAATTCTTAACTTTGATCAAAGTAGAACATAAGTTACTTCAGAGAAATATCAACAGTATGTCATAAGAATACTATATTAAAATATATTTGATATCAAGAAGCAAATTAAGACAGAAAACCCAAAATAACTCAACAACCTTTTATAAAAAAGAGGAAATCCAGTAATAGAACTTATAAAAAAATCCCAAGTATGGTGCCCAAAGAGGAAATGAACTCCTTACAAACTGCCAGCAATCTTCAATGAGTATTCTGTACTACTACAAATACTGTAAAGAATCTTCTATAATAAGAGCATAAAGTACTCACCAACTGCTTACCAATCCAGTCATATTCATAATCAAACATATACCCTTTGCGATCAAACAAGTCAGTAAAAAGTTTTCTTAGGTAATCATAGTCTGGCTTTTCAAAAAAATCTAGCCTTCGTACATAACGAAGATATGTTGCCATTTCTTCTAGAAAGGAAATAAAAATTATTCTGACTATATATCTCTATAATACTAAATAAAAAAATTAACCTAATTCTATTTCAACTAAAAATTTTCAATTATAGCAAAACTGGAAAGGGGGAAGAAAGAGGGAATGGAAACAAGAATAAAAGAAGTATTTAACCATCATGTTTGCAACATTTATTACCAAAGGCTAAAACTTTTTTATAGTATTTGAATACATTTCCTTGAATTGTACTAGAGGTTAAACTAGTGGCTGATGATACATGACTGTTTAATCACAAGGCATACTTCACGCAGATTTTAGAATACATTTAAAACCATGCTGGAGCCAGTCCATATGAGGACATTTGCACTAGTTTGCTGTTTCCTTCAGCATCAGCAACATACACTAACTTACCAATGTGGGACTACATTTCTAATCTTCACCATGAGCAGTATTTTAATTAACTGAGCTAGCAAAATAATCGAAATCATCTCAAAAATCTGACACAGAAATACAATAGAAGTCTTCTTTTAATTTCTAGTCAAATAAATACTTGGTAATATACATATGTCTACATATCACTTTTTTTAAGTTTATACTTTCTAAAAGAAAGGGAAAATAAAAACAAAAAACTAAGGGGTAAAGTCATCATGAACTTGTTAAAAAAGAGTATTCCACCATCATGGAATGCAGGGCATATGGAAAGAAATGGTAGGTGCCAATGCATCTCAGAAGTGGGGACTTTCTGCCCCTGTGCTCCTATTCATTCACTAGCAACGTAGTGAGCGCCCTGTGGCATTCCTCTGTGAGGAGTCACAGAGGGACTGTCTCGCTGTTTACTTTCTGTCTAACTACAGGACTAATTACCTTGGCACTTCCATTTTTCTTGGAGAATTGTGTATCGCCTTACTAATGCTAGCACACATTCTGTCTAACCTATGCTTCTAGGACTGAAACCAGTATTGTTTAATCTTCCATTTATAGAAATTATAGCAAGAAAGAAAATAAAGTTTACTAGGAATGAATAAGGAAATACATGCCATTTCTAAGCACTGATTCTATTGTTATTGTAATTCCATTACAGAGACAAGCCGGGGACTACAAAGTGACATAAGACCTCAATCCTGAAGGTCAGTCGGTCTTTGCACTCCAGTTGCTGTGCAAGCCACAACAGATAATTATTAACTACCAGCAGCTATGACTGATGACACAGGCCACTCAAGAGGCTGAAGCAGCAAGACAGGAAGTCCCAGGCCAACCTGGATACAAAGCATGGCCCAGACAGGCCTGGGTAACTTAATAAGCTTCTATCTCAAACAATTCATTACCATTTCATAATTTAGGATTAGAAACCTTATTTAAGTAAATTTTTGCTTGTGAGTTGCCATAAGTGCTTAAAGGAGAATTATTCTCAAAATGTATACAGTTCTTAACATAGTATTTCCCTAAAGTTGGTAAATGAGGTTTTATAGTACTCTGAAAATAAAATTAATATTTTAATAACTTCTGTTAAGCCTGACTGAGACTCTAATAACAATAAATTAAATGGTATTTTAACTTAATAAAAATGAATTATTAAAAGAAACATGACTTAAATTGGTCTTGATATAATTAAAAGATGGAATTTTCTTCATATAATGCCATCTTGTAGAGCAAATATACAAACTGTGGTCTAAACAGTAATTGTTGACAAGTTTTTAATCATTTTTTATAGAATTCATGTTTTTAAAGCACACAAAAAGGTCTTTATAAACTTGACCAATGAAAATTAACCTTTTTTCTACACATAAGCACATGTTTTAATTTATGAATGTAATCACTGTCCATTACCTGGAAAGTTTTCACACAACACTTCTATTGGTGTGGCTCGTTTCGTGTCTCCAATTTTCTGATACCTCTCTTTTAATGTGTCAGCCTGAATAAAGAACGAAAGAAGAGTACAACAATGTGGTATTTTAAAAACTATGTAGTTGTAGCAAAAGGCCTTAAGACATTAAGATTTTTGTGAACTCCAATAAAGAAATAAGAAAAAACCAAGCAATTACCTTTAAGCCTTGCCAAGGAAGACTGCCTCTCAGGAAGTACATGAACATATGGCCTAGAGCTTCTAAGTCATCTCTCCTACTCTGCTCTGAAACACAAGAAGGGTGGGACATTTCATCTACCAGCGAGAGACACAAACGGAGAATAACTGTTTCTAAGTTTACTACCAAGTGTTAACTATGGGTTTGCTAACAACAAAATCATACAGAAACTCCTTACAGATTTGTCATCTTTAAACTATGCCATATGCCATCTTTAGTGCTACTGAAACTTTATCTACGTGCTTAGATACCTATTCATGGAAAGAGAGGCTAGTGGGAAAAGGGTTAATGGTCAAACTGAGTCTCTCTGTATCTTCTAACTCCACCTTAAGAGTAATACTAGCACATGCTAATGGTTCTGAGGAACTGTAGAGTGCTTAATGTCTGTAAGCCTGAATTTCCTAAACACAGATGAACACAAAATATGTAGCATATAAATGACTGACAATAATGAACTAAGGATCTGGAAGCACATAAATATTTTAATATGTTGTCACTGATATTAAATAGAGATTTCTAAGAAATGCTTTTAAAAAGTGCAGCACACAAGCTATGCTTCCCAAATTAGCCATGTTACTTTCTATTCTAAATAATGCTCAGCGCTTCTAGAAAGGCAAACTTTCTGAGTACTGACCTGCAGTAAGATGAAAGGTCAGGAAACAGTTCTACCCTGTGTTCCCACAGCATTTGCTTCAGTTTGCAAATAATGCTTGCTTACACTGTTCTCAGTATCTGTCTGCGCCTAGACTGCATGTTAGAGGAGCTAGCTCACTACACTCACAATCCAGTAATGGCCAGCAGACAGCACACTCTAGATGCTTAGGTTCTGGGAGTCTTAATAAGGGAAAGTCATATAAGGAAAACATTATTTCCAAACTCCGGATGGGAACTGAAAGCATTCTGGAAACTTTTAAAAAGCTCCTGCTGGTAGCTGACTCCTTTAATATAGAGGATAACCTATATTTTAAATGCTTAGTTGGTGATACTGAAGTATAGTCAGGTTGATAATTACTGGAAGGAAAAGCTCAGCTTGCTGTAATAAAATACATCCTTGATGCCACACCTGCATAACTGTCACCACAATCAACAAGTTTCCCAGAGACTCCAAATAGCTCGGCTATCAATGTCCCTTTCCTTTGCCGACCTCTAGCCTCAGGACCCCACTTAACTGCGAGTCATTATAGATTAGATTTCATTTTCATACAGTATAGATTATACAGTACAGATTCATATCTGGATTCTTTCTCTCAGTTTCTTTTCATGGTTCTGCCATAATGCTCCCTGTATCACGAGCTCAGTTTTTCATGAGGACAACCACCTAATTCACCTAAGCAGGCTCCATTCTGAGGGAGGGAGAGAATCACGAGCATCCTGAGGAAGTCCTTAGGAGTCTATCACAACATCAAATGGCATGTGCACTCAGCTTTGTAAGACACTTCTGAAGTATACTGAAGAAAGGTTGTGTGTCATTTCAAATCTCCACCACCTATATTAGACGACCAGTTATTTCAGGATGTAATACTGTCACTCTTTTATGCTTACCGGGTCAGTATCTATGACATGTAAGCTTACAGTGGATGGAGAGTATCTTCCAGAAGACTGATGTTCTTGGACTTCATTCATGAACTGCACATGTATGTGCTGTATTTTCATCAAGTCTAATTTGTTACCAATTTTTTTCCTCCTACTATTCACACTGGCTTATTTGCAATCCAAAAAAATCTGACTACACTTGAGACCACAGATTTTCTCCTATTTTTCTAACTATAGATTTTATAGTTTGGGTTCTTATATTCAAATCTATTATACACTTTGAAGTAAATTACTTTTGCTCTAGGTATGGAATAAAATAATAGTTCCATTTTGTTTGTTTGTTATAATGACATCTGGCTATACTACTTTTTGACAAGACTTTCCCTGCCGCCAAAACTGTTTCTGCATTATTCTTAAAACTCAGCTGACCATCTATGTTCAAATTCTGGACTTTATATTCTGACCACTTATATGTCTTCATATCAATACTATACAAAATAAGTAGGCCATGGGCGGGGGATGGGGGAGAAGTTGATATTTAAAGAGGTCAATGACCGGAAAACAGAAATTCAATAGTACAAACTAACAAAAGAAAAAGTTGATCATTTGAAAGCTTCAATAAAATAATTAATCCTCTTACTAGACTAAAAAAAAAAAAAGCACAAATTAACAGTAATAGGAGCAACAGAGGAGCATTAGACTAGATCTTACAGACCTTGAAAAAACTGATTTAAGAAAATTCTGAACTTAGCTGGGTGGTGGGAACACACACCTTTAATTCCAACACTTGGAATACAGAGACAGGAAGATCTACATGAGTTCCAGAGGAGAGCCAAGGCTACACAGAAACTCCCTCTCAAAAACCATAAAAAGAACCAACATCATGCCAACTCAAGTGAGATGAAATAGACAAATACTTTCTAAGATTTACTAATTACTGAACTGCCTCAAGACAAAATAAAGAGCTCTATGCCAATAAAAGAAATTTAATTTAAATTTTAAACCATGAGCTGAAAGGATGGTTCAGTGGATAAAGTACTTGTCATGCAAGTACAAGGACCAGAGTTCAGATCCCCAGAAGCCACATAAAGCTGGATGTTGTACCATGTAATTGTAATCACAGCTCGCCAATGATGAGACAGAATGAACATGGAAGAATTCTTGATGTTTCCAGGCCAACTAAGTTGATCTATGCAACAGTGAACAACTAGAAACCCTGTCTCAAGCATGAAGTCTGTCGAAGAAACACCTGAGTTTGTGTATACTCTGACCTTCACATTCATGTGGGAAACCTTCCTTCCATGAGATGAGAAGGGACTTCACAACACTTGGGAGTCCCGCCACAGTGACAGAAGCAGTGAACAAGTGCTAGAGAAGATACTGCCCAGGTAAGCATCGAGGTTTCTCAGACCTGCTGAGCAGCCTGGAAGAGATGCAGAAAGCTCCAGGGACACTGCTGGCATGAGTCACTATCTGTGCTGGAGTAGGCTTTTTGGTCATGTGGCTGCTTTCGAGTCATCCTGCTTCTGAAACTAATTTCTCACACATACTCCTGTTAGCAGCACCAATTAAAAACTGGCTCAGCAAAGTGGACTTCAGTGCAACTGTTAACTTTAATCTGTTGTAGGTTTGCTTTCTGGGATGAGCAAACATGTGCAACTACTTAATCTCCCCAGAAAGTCTCTCACATAATCTGTGCCCCTGTATATACAAACATGCACATACATACATACATGCCCATACACACAGAAAACACAAACACACCCATACTATATATACACAATTGTTTTTTAAATTAATTAAAACATGTTAATACATCTTAAAACCTTACCTGAATATGAGGTAAATTCTACTAAAGGCAAGAAGTATCAGATCAACAAAACTTAGAAATAAGAGTTCTCGACTCATATTATCCTGTTGTCAGGATGTCACTGCACAAAGTCACTACAAATAACAAAAACTCATAAGGTATCACTCATAAACAAGCATAAAACCCTTAAGAAGATAATGGTCATTGACAAAGTAATCGTTACCCTTAGAATAAAAGGTTGATTTAAGCTTCAAAGGTGAATCTATGGAGACTAGGGAGATAGCTCAGTGTGGGTAAGACTGCTTGCTCTGTAAGCAAAAGGCAGAGTTTGTATTCCCAACAAGTACATAAGAAGCCAGAAAGGAGGCCACTGCCTGTAACCCCAGGACTTGGAGGCAGAGACAAGTGGTTCCCAAGACCTTGTGAGCTAAAAAGTAAAAACCAAGTGGCCAATTCCATGAGAACTTTCTTTTGAGGCAATAAAGAAAGCCCTGATGCCCAGAAAGCTCTGGCCTCCACATGTGCTGAATACTTGCACTCACATACAATTCACACTGACTGACACACACACACACCTAATTAAAATTTATAAGATATAAATTGTTCAATTATCAGAAATATTAAAAATATTTAGAAAATCTACTATACATTCCTCATAAAAAGTCTGAGCAAGGGCTGGTCTTAGTCTTAGTGACTGAGCATTTCCTAGGCTGCACAAGGCCCAAAGCTTGATCCTCACCACCACACAATGTTATTTTAAATAAAAACTCAACAAAATAAGTTATAGAAATGTCTTTATCCTAAGAAAAACAGACTGAAAATCTGAAACATTCTTTTATCCTTGTTTTTTTCATTCACTTTATTCTATGTGGCCCTGAGGTTTGCACCCAGGCCTGGGGACACCAGACAGGCCTTCTAGATCTGGGCTAAGCCCCAGCACACCGTTTCCAGGCTTTTTCCCTCCTTGTTTGTCACTTGAGACCAGTTCTCAAGAACTTTTCCAAAATGGCCTTGAATTTACACCTTGAATTTAGCCTAGATATAGGCCCTGACGTTGTAACCTTACTGTCTCAGACTTCACTGTGCCTTGGATTCTATTCCTGGAGCCACTAGACCTGGCCTAACATAAATTTAAAAGAGCTGTTTCTTTCATTCTTTCTATTCGTTATCATATGAAAAATTCTTGCCATAGAACAACACAAGAAAACTGTCAATTAATTATTGAAATGTCTTCAGGAACAGCAAGGCAGTACAATGACGCAATCCAGGCTGACTCTAGTACCCATACAAAAGGGTGAGAGACTGACTGGACTACACAAGGATGTCCTCTGACCCCCACATACATAGGCATGAAACAGTGAGTATAAAACCAAAGCATTCATATACTAGCAATGAGCAATCAAATTAAATTTAAAAACCAACATCTTTACAACAGTATCAAAAACCTAGAAAATATATAAAGACAAATTTACCAATATTTAAGAGAGCATATGAGAGAGAGTGTGTGTGCACGCGCGTGTGCATTTAAGTAAAATAGCATGTAACTACAAAGACTTGAAAGAACTGACTCCCTCAAATTGGCCTCTGGCCTTCCAAATGCAGGCAGTAACATGAGCACCTCAACAGCCCCCCACATACATATGCAAAATAAATAGGTGATACACACACACACAGACACACACACACTAATATATATAGTTTTAGCCTCAGAATAGGATTCTTTGTTAAAGAAACACTATAAAAAGCCATTTCTATTCCATCGGAGTACTTTAGTTACCACAGTGTCAACAAAAGTGATCATAAAGTGATCTCAACTGTATCACCCCATCAAAGGACAGCATTAGATTCATAATCTACAAGGCATTCTAAATTCAAGCCATAAATAGAAGCTAGTAAAGTAAGCCCACTACTAAAATCCAATCCAAAACCAATTCTGCACTCATAACTGCTTTCTTTGTGTTCTTTTACCAACTGTCACCAAGTGGGAAGTAAGACAAGTCACAAGAAAGCTTTCTCTTTGAAAGAGTAACTAAGGCACACACGTCAAGTCTGTAAGAGTTCTATTACACGAAAAAGATCCCTCAGTTAGCAGGTGCTTATTAAATCCTGTTAACATTTTCCTAAAGCATTTCACTGAATAGGCCTGTTTAAAATGGGTATTTCCCTCAAAGTCATGATTATGTAATTTTTAAAGGATTAGAAGTGGAGATTTGATTTAAGTGCAGTTAAAATTTCTTTTAAATGAATTCAAAGAAATTTAAGCTATATAATTAAACTTTTACCCATTAGAAATATTATGTATTACATATGCATAACCCATTTTCAGAGCCTCATATACATTCATGTGCCATATGAGACATTTCAAAGTTGTAACTTCACTGAAAGTACAAACTATTACCTGATATCTGGAGTGTATGCTCAGAAAGGTGAAATAACTACCAGAACTTAACAAGGCAGGATTCTACATGCCTTCATGCATTTGTTCACTTGGAAAAACCTAACAATGAAATCAAGTTTGCTACAAACCTTCTGCAATGCTTTTCTATTAAAAATTCAATATTACTTTTCTCCATTTAGATATGATAATACTATTCAATTATCTGTAATTGTCCATATCAATTAAAATTTAATTTTGACTAGAAAGACTTTTTTTCATGAGCCCAAATTTATCTATTTAAGCACAGAATATGCTAAAGGCTTCATTTAAAAGTAGGAATCTATTATATACATGTATATATTATCAAAAATAAACTTATTTCCTACTAAAAAACAACAAAGGCAGACTGATAAGAGCATTCAGAGAATAAGAATTCAAGAGAATATAAATTATTCTTTGTAAATTAAAAAAAACAAAAGCAAAAAAATCCTACCATACACAAGTAAAGGCTATAGGAGCTGGAGAGATGGATCAATGGTTGCTGTACTCTTAAAGGATTTGAGTTCAATTCCTAGCACCACACTGAGCAACTTACAACCACTTGTAATTTGAACTCCAGGACCTTCTTCTGGCCCCACAAACAACTTCCTTGTATGTAGATACTCCTATACAAACACACATGCTTACATACAAATAAAAAAATAAAAGTAAATCTATTATAGGTGGCTTTATTTAATATTTCCTTATGAAATGTTTTAGTAGAATGTCAACCCCACAATATCCAGGAATACATTTGCCACAACATTCACTAAGCTCACACTTTTTCAAATTACATAATAAAAGTGATATTTGTTATTTTTTGCAATGACAATACAAGGTCAGGGCATGAGATATATGCTTATAATCCCAGCATTCAGAAGGCTAAGGCAGAAGAGTGCTTAATTCAAGCCCAGACTGATAAACACAAGTGAGTTCCAAGTCACCCTGGGCAGGAATGGGTTCCAAGCCACACTGGTAGACAGAAAGACCCACCTCAACATAAAAGAAACAAAACAATCATGAACACAGTGTACAGCAACAACTCCCTCAGCCCTCATGTAGACACACAGCCCAATACTATCAAAAAAATCAAGAACATGGAGATTTCTTCCTGAGAAAGAATCCAGTGTATAGTTATTTAATTCAAGTTCTTTCTTGAAATTTCTCTCAATTTAGATATAATTCAGTAAGTGTGACTTCTAAGTTAATAGAAAAAAAATCAAAATAAGGGGAAAGCCAGGTGCTACAGCAAGGAATGACATATATGTAAGATGGAAAGTGAGACAAAACTGATAGACAAAAAGGAAAACCTCCCAAAACTAAAATTAAATGTATTCTCTCTAAGCTTATGTGTGTGTGTGTGTGTGTGTGTGTGTGGGGGGGGGGGGGAGACGGCCAGAGGGAGAATGAATACTTCAGTAAGATTTTTTAAAATGGCAGAAAAGTGATCCAAGAATTTAATGAGCCTCACAGCCACTGACAAGAGTTTTTTAAAACTATTCAAAAGTAGACATCCAATTAGAGCTGACGTAAAGCAGCTCATCATCAAAAGACAATGAAGCGGCAGCAGCAGGTAGTGGTTTTGTTAAGTGAACAACGGAAATCCCAACCTATCACATAGCTTTCTGAAGATGTCGCTTTGCACAGTGATGTAAGCAAACATATAAGAAAACCACTACATTTGTCTTCTGAGCATAAATGACCTTATGCCATGTTAAGATTAACAGATATTATGAGACTAAAAATGAAAGACTATGCAATGTGATTTTGATGCAATTCCTCTATAATATACAGGAAACATCTCTTTCTGACTAAATCTGATGCCTCAAAAGTAATCAGCAAAGGTCTGGGTATGGAGTCCACCAGCTCAATGCTCGCCTAGCAGATTCAGGCCCTGATCTGACCCTCCACCAGCATTTGAAAAACAAAGAACAGGAAAGGAAAGATGGAAGGAAAGAAGGAGGGAGGGAGGGAGGGAGGGAGGCAGGGAGAGAGGGAGGGGAGGAAAGAACAAACGAACGAACAGGATGGAAAGAAAAGAAAGGAGACAGGATAAGGAAGGAAGGGGGATTGTTAAGAACTAGGTAAAGCTGTGGAGGCTTCAGTCAGACATATAGAAATTAAAATTACGTTTTCTCTGTTCCCTTTCTTTCTTCCTTCCCTCCTTTTTTATCTTTCTTGTTTCCTTCCTCTTCGCCAAATCCCGTATTTCAAATTTAGCAAATATGAGATATCCATCCATGTCACAAACATCACCAACTCATAGAATGTACAGAACGCACTCAGACATAACTGAACTCTTATTAGTTCATATTAGGAATTCATGTGATCTGGCAAACAAACACTTCCTCTACAATATTACTCATCTAAATTAGACTAAGTAAGTACATCTTTGCAAAATAAAACTTTATAGCTTTTCTTGTTTGTAGATTCCTACAATAGTTAAATGCCACTTCCCCAACCTCTGAAGGCTTTTCCTAACAATGATTAATAACTCACTTTGTCTGTTCTACAAATAGAAAGCTGCTACATATACCATTGTTCACATAAAAAAACATTAGCCTATAGGGAAGTTGTGACCTCATGTCTTACAATAAAATAGTTGTAAGGCGTTGTTTGTTATTTTGAAATAGTCTGTAACAACTCCCATGAAAGGACAATTTCTCACAGACAATGCACATGCAAATATGGGTGTAACTGGTTTTAAAAGAGGCTACCCAATTGTGTTTTAAATTTGTTATGATAGTGTGCTATTGAAAGGATTTACCAAAAATATTATCGGAATAAAAGTTGTCTTTTATCATTTTATGGCTGAAACTGTACTTAAAGGCATTTCACATTTTTTTAACACATTTCAGAGGTGCACCATGAGCCTAGCTGCAGGCAGGCTGTCAGCAACAATGCCAAAGGCTAACGAATTCAGAACCTAGTAGCAGAGCAGAGACAACCGTTCTGTACTAGGTAAGCCTGAAGGAAGCTGGAAGTTGAAGTAGACAGCTTTTGCGGTCCTGCCCCACTCCTTATTGTGTACTTTAAGCAATGATGGCCAATATTAGATTGTGGTTCATTCCTGGCTAGTCCTTCTGATTAAGACAATAGGAACAGAATCTAAAAGCAGAAAACCGAGTCTGTGCTTCCACTGATATAATAAGCACGCAGAAAACTTACTGCAAATATAATGTAAAAATGATTTTAAGAGAAAGACAAACACAACTTAGTGTGAACAAATATACCATGAATAAAACCTCAACCATGATCTCATCTCATACCAAAAAAATACTAATTCTAGATAAAGTCAGATGTAAGAAACCAAAATCACAAGGCTTCCAGGAGAAACACAAAATAGATAGAGCTGCAGGTTACGTACTGTAGATACCTGCTGATACATTATAGACCTAAATATTTTTGCCTCATCTAACATAAATTTTGTTTTTTAAAGAACTCTGAAAATTCACTAAATATTGTGTGTAGTAAGCTTGCTTCACAAAAGTGTCATTGAGCAATTCTGAAGCCATTTTCTGAGTAGCCTGGCTTTCAAGCACTGAATAAATGAGTACTGGTCAGCAGACTTCTCAATGTTAGCAAAAGAAAATAAGAAGGGAAAGAAATACAGGTAGGGTGTACTACTTTGTAGTAAACAGACTCAAAACTCAGAAGTACCCGAATAATCTTGAGTCTTTGCTAGGAGTGTACTAGTACGTGTGTACATTTGTATGCTGTATAGGCTATTGCTTTCTGTGTATATGTATACGTATATTTGTATACATTTCCCAGATCCTAGTGGTAATACCAAAACATAGCAAGAAGATTCCCACTGGCCTTGTCTTTAAATACTATCATTATCAAATAAAGAGACCCAGGACATCTTATTGGCATGGTTGGCTATACACCTGCAATAGTCAACCACAAAACCGGAAAGTGCTCAAAGAATGCTATGAGTGTTGTTAGGAGGAGTCAGCTCTGAATGAGCAACTAGTGGCCAATATGAGACCCTCTGGGCATCAAAATAAACAATGGTAGCCATGTATTTATTAAATAATTCAACATGAGAGCCATAGTCTGCACAGATACAAGTCAGTAACTGGGTAAAGAGTAAAGTTTGTGATGTCAGCTAAATGCGTAAGGAACAACGGACAGAGAAAAATCAATACATGATAAATCTACTAGGTAAATAAATGTATTAAAGAGACTTTCCTGGTGGCATATGCCTGTAGTCCTACAATTTGAGAGGCCAAAGAGGACTTCAAGCTTGAAGACAGTCTAAGCTATGAAGCTACACCCTATCTCAAAAAATGAAAAAAAAAAAAAAAAACCTGAAAGAATAACATGTCTGCATAATTTCAAATATCTACCTACAACATACATTTTAGTTGCCAAGGGAACGTTCGCTTCCCTGCAGAAACTCAACAGACATCGTCTAATTAAGTGACTAGATCCAACTGGAACTAATTACACGAACTGACTCCTTACAGAATACAAGAACACAAGACTTCTTTGCTCTTTCACAGATGTGCATTAAACATGCATACCAACATCTAATCATAAAAAATAAATGACCCAAATTGAGAATATTTGTAAAAATTACCTTTGCTCCTAAAATTATTAAGATTAAGACCTGAAGAAGAAGTATTCCTGGTTTTAAAGAGAGAAAGATACTAAACCTATGAAATGAATAAAAGATTGTCCCGATTAGATCCTGAATCAAAAAAAGACATAAAAAATACTCTATAGTTGATGTTTTACTCTACAGTTGATGTTTATGTACATAGAAAATATATTTTTAAAGTTACTAACTTGTCTAGAGTCATTCTGCTAGGAAAAACTACTCTTATCTAGAAGCAGCTCTGCCTGCCTTTACAACCTCAATAAAAATATTCACATGCACTGAATTCAGTTAAAATTGGGCATTGCCTCATATTATTTAACAGAAATACTTAAATGGATCCCTCAATTGTATCAAAGGTTGGACATTCCAGGTTATCAGAAGAAACATTTCTCCTGCACCAGACCTTATTTTTACGGTATTACCAAAATATAAGTGAAAGAAAGCTGTAGGCACGTGGTGAATGAGAATCATAATACATGCTAGTTAATTTGCAAACACTGGCTCACAGTAGCAAACCAACTCACACTGCTGCCACGGCTACAGACCCACGCTCCCACACTTAGGGCATGTTCACATACCTTTTCCTAGGTGTGTGTTTATGCTCATGTATCTGGCTGTCCCAGTAAGGCTTTTGTGTTCTCTGTATGGTATATGTTTCTTTGTCTCTGGATCAATATATTCCTTTGCCAAACCAAAATCTATGATATGAATGACTTGCTGGGCTTTGTTTCCCGGCCGTCCTATTAAGAAGTTCTCGGGCTTCACATCTCTGTATATCAAATTCTTTGAGTGGACATACTCCATTCGAGAAATCTTGGTGGGAAAAGAGAAAAGAATTTTTATTTTAGATTTTCACTAACAAAATCATGATAAAACCAAGACAGACTTTCACAATAAAAATAATAATAAAGAAAACAATTTGAAATTAAAGCCTACAAAGTTAACATGGCGTGAGTCTTTAGTTCCTCAATGAACATACAACCATTTATGACTTTAGTCTTTGCTGTTACAGTCACAGATAAATCAAAGTGTCTGAATTTTAGGAATGTATTTCCTATCACTAAGTCAAACTCAATCACCATTTTCAGAGAATGCTAGATTACAAAGATGAAAAACTTTAAGGCCTAAAAATAAAGATACATTCATAAAGGTAAGATTATTCTTCCTCAGTTCAACAATAAGGCAATTTTTATAATAATAAAACCTCAAGAATATAATTTTACCTTTAAAAAAATTAGCATGAAAAAATTAACATCATTTAGTAATTTTCTCAAAATGGATCCCCCTGTATTAAATATGTTAAGATCTTGAAAATGGAAAATTTTGAATTCCAACTATACTAACAAAATACAATTATATTAACCATTTTTCAGCTTCTCAAATAATGTTTACCATACAAAATAGCTAAACAGAACATTAGATATAAGGTAACTGCTCTCTCCACCAGCCGAGCAAGATACACAAAAGAAAGAAGGCCAAGGGGAAAGAGGTGGCCCGGGCCCGCGGTCGTCAAAACACAGGAAACCAAAAAGGTGGTCAATCCTAAAGAGCCGTCCTCTATAAGCAGCTCTAAGTACCTCCTGCCATTAACCAGTTCACCCAGGCCCTGGACAGGCAAACAGCTACTCAGCTGCTTAAACTTGCCCACAAGCACAAGCCAGAGACAAAACAAGAGAAGAAGCCAAGGGGACGTCCCAACTAAGAGACCACCCGTCCTCCGAGCTGGAGTCAATACAGTCGCCACCTTGGTGGAGAACAAGGCTCTGCTGGTGGTAACTGCTCATTATGTAGACCTCATTGAGCTGGTGGTTTTCCTAGCTGCCCTGTGTCGAAAGATAGGGGTGCCCTACTGCATCATCAAGGGAAAGGCTAGGCTGGGGTGCCTGGTCCACAGGAAGACGTGCGCCACTGTTGCCTTCATATAGGTTAACTCAGAAGACAAGGGTGCTCTGGCTAAGCTAGCAGAAGCTATTAGGACCAATTATAACGACAGATCACCAGGTGGCGACATCCTGGGTCCTAAGTCTGTGTCTCGAATTGCCAAGCTGGAAAAGGCAAAGACTAAAGCACTCGCCACTAAATTGGGTTAAATGTACACTAAGTTTTCTGTACATAAATCTGTACATAAATACAAAATTGTCTTCTGATAGATAGATAGATAGATAGATAGATAGATAG
>JADRCD010183343.1:7676-28485 GCA_019843815.1 Montemys delectorum
CTCCCTCCCTCCCTCCCTCCCTTCCTTCCTTCCTTCCTTTCCCCCCCTCTCTCTCTTTCTTTCTTCCTTTCTTTCTTTCTCTTTTAAAGAAACTAAGATTCCAGAATTCTCACTATAATGTTGGCTTTGTTGCTTTTGTGTGGCTCCTGGACAATGACTTGTGAGTGTGAGTTTTTGTATAAAGCAGTGGCAATGTCAGGAACAGTTTTCAGAAGGGAGAGTAACAAGTGTCCACTGGGACCCAAAGCTCAGGTTTGTTATGTGAGTGAGGAGGCTGGGAGGGCCTTGGGATCACTAATTGGGAGTAAACATACCAATACACCAAGTTGTATGTGGCACCCTTATATCATCAAGAGTGTGTGTGAGAGAGGCCTCAGCCTTCTCTGCAGTCTAGAAAGGCCCCATCTTCCTAAAAACAAGGCATTCAAACCCAGCCACATGGACGCCAGCAAGCTAGAGTCCTGAGTGTTGGGGCTAGTGCAGGAGCAGTTACCTAGAGAGGCAAGGTGATGTCTACAGGCTGACAGTGCCAACCCACTTGTGCCTTTCTCCAAGGTGAAGGGAACATGCTGACCCTTGTAGTGGTCTACATGGCAGCCCGTGGACTTCCCTGCAGGGACACAGATCTGGCTGTGTGGTCCACTTTCCACTGAATAATGCTCCCTGGGTCATATCTCCTCTCTTGAGCTCTGAGGAATTGGTAGCTTCCTCGTCCCCTGTCTACATTGATCTTGAGCCTTTCTCTCACCACAAGAACAAGTCTAAACACAGAACTAACAACACAGTGAAACTCCATCCTGGGAGCTTTGAATCGATAATCCTCCCAGATTGCACACTGAGGAGGGCATGGAAAAACCAGCCCAACTCTGGATTCTACCCATTGATCTTTGCTAAGCAAGTATGGGCTTCATGTGTCTCGTGGATGGAGCAGCCTGTCACGTCTCTCTTTGAAGCTTAATTTACAAAGTGCCACTTGACTTCAGGGAGCCTTGGCTCCCCCTTTTCAGTCTCCCTTACTCCATCTCTCCAAGGGAAACAGGCAAAAAGGAAGACACAGCCCCACCAAAACAGCCGCACTCTTGTTGATGAGCCCCAGAACTGCAGCCTGCACTGCAGCCCAGCCTGGCTTCCTCCCAGGGTCTCAGTGGACCAGCTTCAGCCTCTCTCCCCACCTTGATCCTGGGATCCAGCCTTGTTTGCTCTGTCTCGGCTGGACTGGGGCCTGCTAGGCATTTCCTTTGATTAAAAATGTTCATCCTGGGGACAGGAGAGCTGCAACACTGTTGTCCTCTATGGGTCCATATTGGCTGTGTGGAAATTGGCTGTGGGTCTGGCCATTTGGAAGCTGATTCATTATTTTCAATCAAGCAGCTTGTGTGTCAGCCTGTTGTGGTCGTATGGTCTCTGGGGCATGAGCATGATCCAGTTATTTCCATTATTGAGACACAACCCAAATTAAGTGAATCGTAAATGTTCCCTTTAGTGGGCAGCTGGGAGTGAGTGCTCAGAAATCCATCAAGAGTTTTATTTTCCATGAAAGCACAACTTGGCAAATGAGAAACGTGGTCCTTGGGGAGATGTCCAAGCAATGAGGGGTCTTTCAGGGACTACGGCTCAGCTTCCTGGTACTGAGGAAGAGGCAGCTTAAAGAGTCTGTGTAACGTGACAGATGTGCATGTGACCTTCCCGAGCATCTCTGGTGTCACATGGTATCTCTGTAATTTGTATGAGTTTCGCCTGGACTTTTTTTTTTTTTTCAAGGAAAGTTGCACACAACCCAACCCCCAATATCGTTGACTTAGGGGTCAAAAGAGATTCTTCACCTTGTTCAACAGAGCTAGCCTCGGTGTGGCCTGATCGAGTCCCCCCATGGTGCTGCCTTGTTGCCCACCTGTTTCTTCCCCACTCTCGGCCTAAGTGGACGCCAGGGACTATGGCCTGCATTTTCTCTCTCATTCCCACAAGGATAAAACAGAAGTTTCTTCCAGCAGCTTCCACAGCTGCAGACACAGTTGATGTCTGAAATACTCCTTCATCAATATGCTACAAAACCGATTTTGAACTAATCTCTGTGGCCATGGGGTTGGGATGTTGGCCAATGCTGTCTTAATTATTTATTTTCTATTTCTGTGATAACTCATCATGACCAAGGGAACATATAAAAGAGATTAATTTGCCTTAAGATCCCAGAGGATTAGAGTCCGTGATGGGGGCAGGGCAGGGTAGAGCATGCGGCCACGGGGGAGGTGCATGCGGCCACGGGGGTGGGGCATACGGCCATGGGGAGGAGCATGTGGCCATGGGGGAGGGGTATGTGGCCACAAGGCGGAGCATGTGGCCACGGGGGTGGGGCAGACAGACATGGGGGCGGGGCAGTGGCTAGAGATAAAGCTTTTTCTGAATGGGTGCCGCTGTTACCTGGTACTTCAGAACTGGCTCCTAACGGAGGGTAGAAGGTGTGGCAGATAAGATCCTGCCACACCCTCACAGGAACAGCTGAGGGCACTCCTCTTGCCTCTACTTTATAATCACACTTTTTAGCTTAAGCCCTTCGAAAGCCACGCCCAGCTGCGGCTCTTTTTCCTTTGGACTTAGAGCTTTCTAAACTTAATAAGGCAGAGACCTCATACTCCTGCTGTGGTGCTCTTCCCACCGAGATGGACACATACTCAGTTAGCTAAACGAAAGATATTCCTGTCTTACCTTAAATTATTTTTGTCAGGTATTTGATCTTAGCGATCAGAAGAGAACAGCCAATTCCAGATCATTCTTCAAGGCAATACAAGACTTTGAAAGGATAAGCTTGTTCCCAGCACCGCTCAGCTGGGTAATCCAAATTTTATGTTACATTTAAATACTATGAAAGTGTAAATTTTGGTTACTTTTAATATTTTCTGTAGCTTCTCATTTGACCCATGGTTAT
This sequence comes from Montemys delectorum, assembly GCA_019843815.1. NCBI lineage: Eukaryota > Metazoa > Chordata > Mammalia > Rodentia > Muridae > Montemys > Montemys delectorum. Next base: position 10,600 of record JADRCD010183343.1, read on the forward strand.
TTAGAAATCGTCTTGCTTCGTTTTTGAATGTTGAAGCTTAACCTGCGTGTCTCAGTGAATTTAAAGTATGATTCAAACATACTGTCATGGGAGAGTTTCTGATTTGGGCCTTTTAAAAATTCATATATTCTTGCTGCTAGCCTAGCATGAGGTCTACCTAGACAAACTTTTAACGAAAGATGATACAGTGTGCAGTTTCAGGGCATGATGCCCTGTAACCGTGGGGACAGCTGATACTACGGTAACACTTTTGTCTTTATAGGTGGGGCGGTCCATTTTATTGTCAACTCACCTGGATTTGGAAACCTGGAGAGACACTTGAAGGTGTGTACGTGAAGGCCTTTCTAGCCAATTACACTGAAGAGGGAACACACACCCTGAATGTGTGGTGACATTACATGGGTCAGGGAGTCCTAGACTGACTGAAGGAAAAAGAGATTGCAGTTGAACACCAGCATTGCCCTGTGTGTTGTCTAACTGTGGGTCCCCTTAGGCTCTGTCCACCAGCCCTACCCTGCTAGGATAGACTGTGCCCCCAAACTCTGAGCCACAGCGAACTCTTCGTTTTAAAGCTCCTCCTTGGCACCCAATGTGTTAAGTAGCAAGGTAAGTCACTTACACACCCGATCACACGTTCGAGTATTTTTAAAATATATATGAAATAAATGAGTGCTTTGCCTTGTGTGCAGGTAGGTATATATGCAACTTGCATGCCAAGCTCATAGAGGTTAAAAGAAGGCATTGGGTTCCCTGGAACTGGGAACAGCCGTGAGCCCCCGTATGGTTGGTGCTGGGAATTGAACCAGGATCTTCTGAAAGAGTGGAAAGTGCTCTTAACAGCTGAGCCATGTCTCCAACCCCAAGAAGAGTTGTTTTAACAGGTAATGGGGAGAGAGTGTTATTGTGTTCTGTGGTGGCTTCAGAGTCCTCTATCTCCTTAGCTGATTCATTGTGGGTTTTCACACTCTGATAATCAGGTGGATTGCATTAGGATAGTATGTCGTCAGAGTGAATTGGCGCTTTGTCATTCTGAAATGCCCCTTTACTTTGGGAGCACACTGTCTCGAACCACATGTTCTATAGAGTCAACACAGCCGCGTTTCAGGCACACAAAATATTTTCTATAATTTTGAGTTTGTCTCTGTATAAAGTCAGATAGCATATTGAATCTTGCTTAAATCTTCTTAGGGTTGCTTCATTGTTAATTATGTCTCTCTCTTTGTGCATGTATTGTGTACAGGTGGCCATGCAGATCAAGAGAGGGTGTTGGCTCCATTGGAGCAGGAGTTAGGCATCTGATGTGGGAACTAAACCCAGGTCCTCTTTAAGAGCAGCATGTGCTCTTAACTGCTAAACCACTTTTCCAGCCCCTTGAATCTTGTTTTTAAAAGAATCCATTTGTACTGGCTGGGTTTGTGTGTCAACTTGACACAAGCTACAGTTATCACAGAGAAAGGAGCCTCCCTTGAGGAAATGCCTCCATGAGATCCAGCTATAAGGCATTTTCTCAATTAGTGATCAAGGAGGGAGGGCCCAGCCCATTGTGGGTGGTGCCATCCCTAGGCTGGTAGTCTTGGGTTCTATAAGAAAGCAAGCTGAGCAAGCCAGGGGAAGCAAGCCAGTAAGTAATATCCCTCCATGGCCTCTGTATCAGCTCCTGCTTCCTGACCTGTTTGAGTTCCTTCCAGTCCTGACTTCCTTTGGTGAAGAACAGCAATGTGGAAAGAGTAAGCTGAATAAACCCTTTCCTCCCCAACTTGCTTCTTGGTCATGATGTTTGTACAGGAATAGAAACACTGACTAAGACAAATTGGTACCAGGAGTGGGGTCTTCCTATGACAACCTGACCATGTTTTGGAGAGGACTATAGAAGGACTTTGGAACTTTGAGCTAGAAGAGCCATTGAGATGTTAAGTTCTCGGTGGGATGTTCTGTAGGAGCTTGGAAGATCATGTTGATAACAGTGCAGAAGATGGAGGCCTGGCTTGTGAAATTTCAGAGGGAAGATTAAAGACTATTATCAGGGCTATTGCTATTTTGATTGCAAAGATTCTGTGGTTTTGGTTAGCTGGAGCTGAGGAATCAGCTGTGATTAACTAGATATCAGAACTACTAAGGTAAAACCTTTGCATTACTGGGACTATTGATGCTGGTTAGCTGGAGCTCTAAGAAATTAATAGTGATTAAGAAGAGACCAGCATCACTGAGGTGAAATCTTCTGGGAAGTGTTTCATGAGAGCACAGAGAAGCTGTGTTCCAGAGACAGTCATGGTTGTACCTTGTGCTGTGGCTGGCTTGGTAATGTGTAAGAGTCACCTAGGTGGTACTGGTTTTGAAGGCATGGAGGGGTCATGAAGAGCAGCTGAGCCTTGGCACTGTGAGGCCATGGAAGGCCATTGGTGAAGGTACATCCTCAGTTGCAATTGATGGGCCCAGGCTGAAGGTGTCATGCAAAGGAGTTGAGGCTTGGCACCATCAAAAGAGACTGTGAGAGGCTATTGGTAAAGCCTAGTTGCAGCAGAAGACAGCAGTGTTTTGGAGATGCCAGTACCATGAGATGACTGCCAAGAACAGCAGCAGCAGTGGAATACAGGCATCTAAATCCTAGAAGACAAGGTGTTTGCTACAAAGGGCAGAGTTGGAGAAGTGACCCAAGCCCTTGGAGGAGCCCAGAAGATTGTGAGTGGATCCCAGACATTGGATGGTTGGAGTTTGGTTTTGCTTTTGATTGTGGCTGTGCCTTGATATTTTTCCCTCTTTAAGGAAGAATGTATTTTAGTGGAGCCCACAGTTAAGAGACTTGTGAATTGTAAAAAGACTGAATTTTAAGAGATTGGATATTTTAAAGGAATTGAAATTTTAATATGTAAGAATTTGTAAAGACTGTGGGACTCTTAAAGTTATTTAGATCCTAGGGGTGAATAAGAAAGTAAGGGTTGAAGCTTAACAGTGATGTGTTTGTGTGTCAACTTGACACAAGCTACAGTTATCACAGAGAAAAGAGGCTCCCTTGAAGAAATGCCTCCATTAGATACACCTATAAGGCATTTTCTCAATTAGTGATCAAGGGGGGAGGGCTCAGCCCATTGTGGGTGGTGCCATCCCTAAGCTGGTAGTCCTGGGTTCTATAAGTAAGCGAGCTGAGCAAGCCAGGGGAAGCAAGCCAGTAAGGAACATCCCTCCACAGGCCTCTGCATCAACTCTTGCTTCCTGACCTGCTTGAGCTCCTTCCATCCTGACTTGGGTGATGAACAGCAGTGTGGAAGTGTAAGCTGAATAAACTCTTTCCTCCCCAATTTGCTTCTTGGTCATGATGTTTGTACAGGAATAGAAACCCTGACTAAGACACCATTCTTAAATCCTCTAGCAGTGGGTCAATACCTATTGTAACTACCGATACAATTGAACTCAGTTCTTCCAGTCAATTATTTTGTGCTGGTTTTAAATCGCACCCCCCCCCCCCCCCCCCCCGTGGCAGCTGAATTCATTGAGGATTTCAGATGGATTGAATTCTTCATTATTTTCCTAGCTTGTGATGCTCTTGGCTTCAATCTCAAATACTTTTTTATGCCTTCCCTCTTCAGCTCCTGGTTCCTTGTGTTTCAGAGCCATGTCCCAAGGCTCAGCCCATTTCATTTTCAACATTTTACTCTTCAGAGCGCGTGATTTCTATTGATCCTGTTTCAACCTCTCTGATTCTTCTAAAAGTAAAAATCACTTTATTTTATGAACTCACAAATAAAATCATCGCACAGGTAGATGAATGCAGCCACTAAGACAAAGTCTCTGTCTCAGTGATTTCTTACAGCCCAAGTCTGTGTTTCTTAGAACCCTTGGGTAAGTTTCACCTTAGGTGGTCGAAAGCTTGACTTTCACACCCTTCACCGAGAAGATTCAAAAAGATTCCTTTGTCTCACACATATGGTTATAGTAGTTACCAGCTTTAAGGTACTGATCTGTGGGGTGAAAGTGACCCAAGATGGCAGCCACCGCAGGATCAGGAGTAAAAGTCACCCGAGGTTTCCTTCTGTTGGGAGAGCTGGAAGAAGGCCAGAAAGAGGTCGGCAATGGCACAGTTAACTGGGTCAAGGAGATTTCAGTCATTCACAGTAGGGAAGGTGGGGCGAAGGGTGAAAAAGGTGGGAGAGGGCAGGGCATGGGTGAGGGAGGATGGGGAGGGTGAAGAGGGAAGGGTGGGTACAGCTCAGTCTGTGCTGGTGGATGGTTGAGACAGCTGATCACATTGTGCCAGGCAGGCAGGCAGCAGAGAACCTGATAGGAAGGAGCCAGAAGCAAGGTGTCAAACACCTTTCCCCACTGACCTAATTCCTCTTGCCAGAGCCTCCTTCCTATAAAGAAGGTATCAGCTGAGGTCCAGGTGCTACAACCGGCATGGCTTAGGCATCACTGTACTTGGGGGTACAGGGAATGGAGATCCGACAGACAGACAGTAAAGCTGGGATTGGATGGAATGTGTGCTCTGATGGAATCTCATCAACACTCCAGGGTCACAGTGTTTATTATATAAAGCAGCAGGAGGAGGAGGAATGTTAGCAGATGGTGGTAGGAGGTCTCTGTGGGGAAAGGTCTCTCTAAGGGGCAGTCTCTGTAGGGAGAGGTCTCTGTAGGGGGCTGTCTCTGTAGAGGGAGAGATCTCTGTAGGGGGCTGTCTCTGTAGGGAGCTGTCTCTGTAGAGAGAGATCTCTGTAGGGGGCTGTCTCTGTAGAGAGAGGTCTCTGTAGGGGGCTGTCTCTGTAGGGGGTTGTCTCTGTAGGGGGCTGTCTCTGTAGGGAGCTGTCTCTGTAGATGGCTATCTCTGTAGAGGGCTGTCTCTGTAGGAGTGATCTTAGGCTGTAGCCATCCAGCATAAGGAAGCTGAGGTTGGTAGTTATGCACACATTGGTTTTAGCTGAAGGCCAAGCATTTGTCAGCATTAGGACCTGGACCAGGGGAGCTTTGTTATCCTTCTGACCTGACCTGGGGAGATGTTTCCATCATTGACAAGGCCACACTCATGTCAGTAATACACATTCAGTCAGGATTTATCCACTCCCCATATGTGAGCCTGTGGGGACACATTACACCAGACTCTCACATGCTCTTGTAAGTTGCTGTTTGCTTCCTGCAGTGGGCAGGACAGTTTGTAGGTCGCTCTGAGGTTGGATGAAGAATGCAGGACTTCCAGAGATCATGAGCATTTATGGCCAGAGCAATGAAAGTTTTTCCAGCTGAGCTCCCCCTGCATGGCACTGTGCTGGGATCAAGGTTTAACCTCACCCAAAGCCATTGTGATGGCTTGAGGATGGTTGGCCAAGGGAGTAGCACTATTAGGAGGTGTGGCCTCGTTGGAGTGGGTGTGGCCTTGTTGGAGTGGGTGTGTCACTGCAGGTATGGGCTATAAGACCCTCATCCTAGCTGCCTGGAAGTCAGTCTTCTCCTAGCAGCCTTCAGATGAAGATGTAGAACTCTCAGCTCCTCCAGCACCATGCCTGCCTGGATGCTGCCATGTTCCTACCTTGATGATAATGGACCTTGATGATAATGAGCCTCTGAACCTGTAAGCCAGCCCCAATTAAATGTTGTCTTTATAAGAGTTGCCTTGGTCATGGTATCTGTTCACAGCAGTAAACCCCTAACTAAGACAGCCATGAATTCAGTGCTGGTCTCATCCTTGAGGGTAGGCTTCCAAACCTGCCTGCTCTGTTTCCTCCTTAGAATCCTGGGTGGCTTGTTTGTCTTTAGCTAGAACTTGAAGCTGTTTCCTGTGGAAGGGTTGGTCTGTTGAGATCTGACTCTACCATATGACCTCAATAAATGTTTAATTTTCTTGTGTAATTAATTTGTTAGCCTTCTCTTTAGCCCTTGGGAACTAGGGACACGTGCCTCTGATTCTGCCAGGATTGGAACAGGACCAAGAAAGGGCAGGGCTGTGGAGGGCTGTGGAGGGCTGTGAAGGAAATTCAAGTCAGCAGTTGCATCAAACAGAGCCTCTGAAGTTCTTTCACGGCTCCAGTAAGAGTCCAACTGTGGCACGTCTTCAGCCTAACGGGCGTTTGAAGTGATTAGCACAGCTATCCTTCAGGGGCCGGAAGATGGTGCTGTTGGTAAGGAGCTAGCTGGGTTAACACGAGGATCTGAGTTCCATCCTGCCCCCTCAGCAGGGCCATTGATCATGCCAGGTGACTGAAAGGTAACAAAGAAGTTCCTTTTGCTGAGACCAGGTCTCTCATTTCAAGTCTCTCGTCCCAGGTCCAGACCTTTGTGTGGTTTTGTTCCAGGGAAGTCCGGTTCCATTCACCCCTCATTTGGGCTTACGAATTCCAAGGGGCTGTGTCCATCTTGGCAACAGGCGTGGAGGCATGGGTGGAGGCTGGGAGGCCATCCTCTCAACTACAAGCTTGGAGCAGAGAGAACAAGCTGAGAGCCAACTGGGAGTAGGCCAAGGCCATGCAATCGCAAGCCCACCTTTGGCACAAGACCGACTCAGAACCAAGGGTTCGCATATCAGATCTTGTAGGAGACATTTCTCTCTCACCCCTACAAGGGGCCAAGCCAACATCACTGAAAAGCCCCCCACCTCAGCATCGATGATGGACCGTGGAAGAAACGTATCCTGGGTTTCCCTGAATGTCCTTCAGGCAGAGACTCCCCTGAAGACCCCTCTCTCCAAAGGATTATTGCTTACATCACTTCCGGTGGGGAGAGGGCGGGGCTCAGGAGCCTTGTGAACACCTGTGAGTTTCTTGAGGCCCCTCCCCTTCCAGGAGGGTGTGTGTTCATTTAGTGTAACTATTACGCAGCATAGTCTGGAGCTGGGAGATTGGTGGAGAGAGCTCACCTGGGAACGCCGGGCTGAAGGACTCTCGATCGGGCTTGGCACCCTTAGTTCATTCATCCACATGATCATGCATGTGGTAATGTTGAGGCTTTTCGGAGACCACAGCAATGCAGCTAAAATGCTCCTGCAAGGATGGTTGCCCACCAGTCACACCCCCAAGGACCATATGCTGCTTCTTAGAGCAGGCAGGCTATGAACAGCTCCTTGCTGTTGTCAAACAATGAAATGAAGGCTGCCAGAGACCAGCCTTTGAAGAGGCTTGTCTGTGTGACTTCCACTCAGGCAGTACAAAAAGCCTTTCAGGCAGCTGACTGGTTGACAGGCCTATAACTCTGTAAGAGGCTCACTAGAGAGCATCTCTCCTCCCCTCCCCTCCACCTCCTCCCTTCCCCTCCCCTCATCTCCCATCCCTTCCTCTCTCCCCTCCCCTCCCCTCCAATCCCATCCCTTCCTCTCTCTCCCTCCCTTCCCCTCTAATTTCTTCCTCTCCTCCCTTCCCTTCCCCTACCCTCATCTCCCATTCCTTCCTCTCCTCTCCCCTCCCCCTCCCCTCCCATCCCTTCTTCTCTTCCCCTCCCCTCTCATTTCTTCCTCTCCCCTCCCTTGCCCTCTCCTCCTCTCCCCTGCCCTTCCTCCCTCCTCCCCTCCCCTCCCTCTCTTTTCCCATCCCCTCTCTTTTCCCATCCCCTCTCTTCTCTCCTTCTCTCACCTCCCTTCCCAGATCTGCCCCCTGGAGGATTCTAGATCCTGTCAAACTGGCAATCAAAATGAATCACCACACAGGTCCAATTCAAAGAGCATCTCAGGAAGGTTGTAACTAACATTTTCCCCATTGTGAGGGCCTGGGTATCTCTGGAAGCGGTGAGAGCCCTCTCTTGCCTTGACCCTCCTAAGAAAGCGAGCGAGTGAGAGATCAAGCCACTGGCTCATCAGCCCTAGCTCTTGGCAAGGTCGTCATTGACTGTGATTTTCCCAGCGCCACCTCGGAGCTTCGGGCACAGCAGGACTCGAGATTATTGGAAATCAATAGGAAAGTTGTGTTCCATGTCAGGCGTTTTCTTGTCGCTCCCAGAGCAGAGGAGGTGGAACCTGGCCGAGCACAAGAAAAATGTTTAATTTCTGTTTAAACTGCTATGTCTTCTGTATCTTGGGGGCTCGGCTTCATTTGGATGGATGGCTTAACCTTTGTGTAAGCGAACACGCGTAAAAAAGGTTTGTATGGGGCAGACAGAGGCTCGGCTCTGCTCAGAGAGTCCCAACTGTGACCCCGCAGCTATCACAAACCTCCTACCCTGTTCTTACCACTAGTGAAATGGGGCATCCTGCTTAACTTCAGGTCTGAGGCAGCCGCCAGAGCCTATTGACCAAGATGAGAGCTTCCTGCACAAGGAGAAGTCGTTCAGGACGTTTTTGCCTCTCTGTTTAACTGGAACCAGGCCACATTGCTCAAGACCAAGTGGGAGACTAGTTAACTAGTTAGCTCAGCAAAGTTAGAGTTCTCGGTTGCTCTCCCAGAAACCCATATCTGCATGTGATGTGTGTTACATGTGTATGCATGTGTATACATGTGTATATGTATATATGTGTATTTATGTGTGTGCATGTGTATACATGTGTGTATGTGTGCATATGTGTACATGTGTGTGCATGTGTATATATGTGTGTGCATGTGTATATGTGTGTGCATGGATGTATGTGCAGGTTCATGCATTCATATGTTTATGTGTGTCTTAGTTTTTGTTGCTGCAACAAAGCACCGTAACTAGAAACAAGTTGGGGTGGAAAGGGTTAATTCATCTTACACTTCCATTTTGCTCTTCATCAGTGGAGGAAGTCAGGACAGGAACTCACAGAGGGTAGGAGCCTGGAGGCAGGAGCTGATGCAGAGGCCATGGAGGGATGCTGCCTACTGGCTTGCTTCCCCTGGCTTGCTCAGCTTGCTTTCTTATAGAACCCAAGACCACCAGTTTAGGAACGGCTCTATCCACCATGGTCTGGGCCTTCCCATTAAATCACTAATTAAAATGTCTTACAGCTGGATCTCATGGAGGCATTTCCTCAACTGAGGTTCCTTCCTCTCTGATGCCTCCAGCTTGTGTTAAGTTGACACAAACCCAGCCAGTACAATGAATATGTATGAATGTCCATGTACTGTGTACATATCATGTGTGCATATGTGTGTGTACATGTGTATGTTCATGTATACATGTGTGTGTTATTTGTGCTTGTGCACATGTACAAATATGTGTGTTCATGTGTATATGTGCATAATATATGTGCATGCATGTGCTCATGTATGTATATTTGTGTTCATGTGTGCATACATGTGAGTGCTCATGCTTATCTACTGAAAGCTTCATGCCAAGGGTGGCTGTCTTCCCAGCTGATGCCTTACCTCTTAGAGTTCGGGGCTGATAATAGATTGTCCCCCAGGGCAGGACACCTAGGCCCAGCAAACGGGAACATCCAGAGATGTCTGCTCATACTAGGAGAGGCAGAAGGACAAGCAGCCAGCCAGCATTAGGTGGGAGCCTTTGTTGTGTTGCTTTCTGGGGAAGCTTGTTCTAGGTACCCCAGGTAGGGCTATGACTGACCGGCAGCTCCGTTCAGGGTCGTCCTGAGGAGCAGATGAGTTCCTGGGGGTTGCCTATGGAGCATGGGGACTCAGGGAGCTGTAGCAGTAAGACAACGCACTGCTCTGTGAGGACCTGTGACAGCCACATCGTGGGTGCCCTCAGTGGAACCTGCAAGGAAGCCATACCCCTGAAGAGCCTCCTCCTCAGCAGACAAGTGTGTCTGCTTCCTTGGCCTCCGGAAAGAGCCTCAAGAAACGTCTGGCTTTCATTGGCTTCAGCGAGCTGTCTCTCTCTGTACACGGAAAGGTTTCAACTGGGAACCAGCTACACCATGACAGCCTTCTACCTGGCTATCCTGACAGGAAGGAGTGTTTGTCCATGAATGACTGACTGGACCAGTGAGACGGGGCTTAGCTCCGGTCTTGGTTACCCCCCAACCCCTGGCTCAGGACTGGGCACAGGGATTTCTTGCTAACTGCTGAGGTGGCTACTGGGCTCCTTTAGAAGTGAGGAGAATTTGGTTACTTGCTGCCTTTGCCATTGCTAGTACTGCGGCTTTGGTTTTCCTGGAGAAAGCGGGCCTGACATTTCTCCATCTGCTCTGGAGCTGCAGAGCTGTCAGAAGGACCTTATCCACAGTGATTTAGGGACATAGAGGTCTCATTATAGATACTTGTGTGAACTCTGACCCTTTCTTTCAGACCCTGCTGGGTGATGGAAACCAAGCTGATGTTACGGTGTTTAAGAAGTGGTTCTGTATGTTTTGGCGACATTTACGAATCTCCAGGAAAGGTTCTGGGGAACAGAAAGAGTTCAGAGCATACAGGGAGGCCATGAAATCACAGCCCAGACTGCCTCCTAAGGAGGCCTCCTCCCTCCCACCAAGCCCAGCAGGCCCCTGGGGTGCCTCTAGACAAGCACCCCAGGCTGCTCTGTTTCTGCTCCCAGCTGGGCCTGATGGGGGGACTTGTGAAGAAATCCACCTGAGCTGATTTTCCTCCGGGCAACTTCATCAGAACAAAGTTTTATGTGGCAGATAATGAGAAAAGCAGCTGTGAAATTCATCCTAAAGGGATGAAAATAATTTCCAAAGAGATGCTAAATGTCTCTTAGAAGAGAATGTGGCATCGGCTCCTTCAATTACCATGAAGAACATGCATTCCTCACACACATCTTAATAGGCATTGAAGACATTTTAATGAGCAAGCGATTTAAAAGTTGGTAAACATGTGTCTTTTGTCTAAGTACAACCGTGACTTTTCGTGGAGGGAGAGACTGGGGCTCATTAGCACGAGGCCCCATTATTGGGTGCTTCGTGGAGCTGCATATTTTAGCACCCAGGGTTCAGACTGGGGTGCACACCGATTTGGGCGGGATTACAAGTGGCTTTGATGCTGATGAAGGACGCGAGTCTGCTGTGCAGATGAACTGAATTTGTCAATAAGAAAATAAAATGAAAAATCCCACAGTTCTCACCTCAAAGGGAATAAGAGATGTGCTCTGGGACCTACTGTGCATGACCACAGCCAGGAACTTAAGAGTCAGGTTTCCACAGATAACACGCACCAATGTTGGAGCAGATTCATGAAGTTTATATATGTATGTATACACACACACACACACACACACACACACACACATTATAATAGAACAAAGACAATCACAAATCAAGGAACTTTGAAAATACGTTTTATGCGAACATCAGGTAGGTGGTTCAGTGGAGCAGGAAAACTTCTGTGTAGGCTTTCTGATGATGTTCTTAGCTTTTGAGTTGGGGAAGCTTGGAGTCTATTTGTAAACTATCAGGATTTACAGTTGCATGCCCTCTATATGGGTCAGGCACAGAGACAGGCAATAGATGGCTTCTATGAAGGCTAATAATAGAGACTTAAGACCACCAGGCTCCAGATCTGCAACATTCCACTCTCCGTGGTCATTAAAGTCCCAAGCTGTCAATCAGCCTGGTAGAATGTTTGACACAGGCGTGGCCTTTTACCCTGGGAGCTTGAATTTACATATTGAATTTCAGCACATCTCTACTGTTACCTTCCCTCTTCACTTCAGTCATCGGACTTCTGGCAGCCTCTGCTTAGGGGCTAACACCTGGCAACTAAGACAGCGGCTCTCTGTTGACTGTTGGTTTGTCTTTGAAGAAACCACCTGAGTACGCCCATGGCCTGAGCAGGCCCATCACCTGAACACGCCCACTGCCTGAAGATCCACTGAACCTGGGGACTTTGGCACCTGAACTTTCTTTACAATATAATCTAGAGACTTGGTTTCTGTTTCTCTTGTAACTATAAAAACCCTGGCTTATTCTAAGTAAAGTAGGAGCCTTGCTTGGGACGCAACTTGACTTCCTGTTTTCTCTTTGCATTTCAAACCCTCTATTTCAAGTCCTTTGTTCCCTCCTGGCTGAGAGAATCCCCGTTCCTGAAACTGCGGGCAGTTTCACTCTACCACAGCCAGGATTAAGGAAGCCACACAGTCGGCATGATTCCTCAGGTTACGTGGAGTCTGAGAAAGACACGCAGAAGTCATAAGCACTCTGAGCTAAGTAGGTGAAGAAGCTAGGTGAGTGACCCAGAGCAGGCAGTTCTCAGGCTAGACCATGTGAACAGCGCCTGGAATCAACCCTGGTGATTTCTCTGGCTTTTATGGGGAGAAACAGTGATTACGTTGGGGAATCGGGGCCTCTTTAGTGCCTGCATTGTGTCACTGTCCCAGTTTGCTTTATGTTGAGTGATGAACACCATGATCAAAATCGGCTTGAGGAGGAGAGAGCTTACTTCATCTTATAGTCCATCAAGGTTGGAACTCAACCGGAGAAGATGGGGGAGCACCGCTGACTGGCCTGCTTCCTCTGTGTTTCTCAGGCATCCGGGTCCACCTGCCTAGGAAAGGCACTGCCCATAGTGGGCTACATGACCCACGATCAAGGTGGGCTTGCTGTGCGCTCCTGGAGATAGCCATTCTGAGGAGTTGTACCCTTCTCCCTGCTTGTGGCTTGCATTTGCTCCTGTGGTTCCTGAGTCTTTGCAATTGTGTCCTGCACAGAGCTCAGCTGGCTCCCCTGGGGAATTCATACTGCAGCCTGCCTTCTCTGTGCACCACCAGGGTGGTGGTTGGGTTGGTTACTCTTCTGTTGCTATGACAAAATAACACGAGAGAAAAGCTAATTAGAGAAGAAAGGGGTTTCTCTGGGTCGTAGTTTTAGAGCAGATGCAGAGGGGGAAGACTTAGCAGCTGGAACATGAGGCTAGCCCGGAAGTCAGGCAGTAGAGATCACATCTCATCCACACACAGGAAGCAGAGAGGGGGAGGGTGGGGGCAGGGAGCTGCTCTGTGAAGGCAGTTCACCTTTTAGTAGGGGTCAGGCTGGGTCACTTCTGCATCCCCTGACCTCACAGTTCAACATAGGTCTGGCTTGCTCCCAGCTGGCTGGATGTAGGCCTCCTGGACCACCACAGTGGACACTAAAGCTAGTTCCAGGCCAGGGAGCTCGGCCTCAGAGTTCCTCTCCCCGGCCAGGACTTGGCATTTTCTTTCCTTGTTTGCTAGAAATTAGGACCATAAATTACATGAAACCAGGTTGTTCTGTCTAGCTCCCAGATCCTCCTGTGAGCTCTTGAGGCATCAGGGTAGGGGCAGGGGGGTGTCACACAGGCTACCTGAGAGGAGCACGGAAGAAGAGGATGGAGCCTCTTCAGAGGAGAAGCCGAGAGTCCGTCATGAGTTCCCGTGTGAGCAATGTATAAGTAAGAAAGCGTGATGCCTGGGAGTCTGGGGAGGTGACTGGGTGAAGAAAGCACTTGCTGTGTAAAAACGGAGGAGCCGAGCTCAGAGCCCTCACTCCACAGACAATGAATGGTGTGCATACCGGTAACCTTGGTGATGGGGACAGCAGACACAGGTGGGCCCTGGGATCTCACTGGGCGGCCAGTTTAGCCAAATTATCTAGCTCTGCATTCATCAAGAGTCTCTGTCTCAGAGCTGGAGAGATAGATGGCTTGATGGTTAAGAGCACTGACTGCTCTTCCAGAGGTCCTGAGTTCAATTCCCAGCAACCACATGGAGGCTCACAGCCATCTGTAATAGGATCTGATGCCCTCTTCCGGTGCATCTGAGGACAGCTACAGCATATGTATGTACACACACACACACACACACACACACACACACACACATATAATACATCTTAAAAAAAAAAAAAAAGAGTCCGTGTCTCAAAAGTGCAGAGCAGTTGAAGAAGACATCTGGCTTCTACACGTATGTGGACACATGACTGTGCACTCTATTGCCCCACCCCCATACGATACCTGAACCAGGCAGAGGTCCACTCAGAACGTCTGTGAGCCAGTCTGTCCAGAGGGCTCTGATGGCCAAGCCTGCTTCCAGCACCTGGCTGCCAGCGTCGAGTGGGCAGCTCGACACTTGGGTTACTTACTCAATAACGTTGTTGTAAAGCCAAAGGTCACCGGCTGCGCCGTGTCACGAGTGCTCTTCACGGAGCACGGCCGCTGCCGCCGCCTTTGTTTTGACTCTCTCCCACTCCCTCTTCTCCCATGTGGATATTTTGTGTATTTGCACGAGGAGGCGAACCCTCACAGATTCCATGAGCTCCCTCCAGCCACTGTCCACACACCTGTAGAGCCTTTGTGACCCGTATTTCCCTCCCATTCCTCCTTGGCTTTTTCTTGGCTCAGGAATAACACATGGCACTGGAGGGCAGCAGAAATACAGTGTTTGATTTAAATTGGATTCCGGATGTTCAAAAGGAAGAGGTGCTGGGTAAAATATGGTAATATTTCAACTCCCTAAAATGAGTGAGGCCCAGAGGTTGCCTGAGTACCGCCCCGGGGATGCTTCCATCTGTCCGTCCCTCCATCCATCCATTACTGGAAGGTGACAAGTCCCACAATGGGAGTGGGTTGAGGATCTGGGAGAGGACACGGTGGTCATGACGGTGCTGACTCACTTGATGGCTCACACCCACCACAGAGGGATGCTGTTGCTGCTCCATCCACAGAGCTTTTCCCAGGCACCGAATATGGATTTGTATAAAATGGCGCAGGCCCACAGAGACCACAGCCTGCCCGGAGCTGCCTGAGACCGATAATGGACATTTGGTCCTGTCTGATCCTGTTCTACCCAATGAGATCCAATGAGATCCAAAGGAACATTACCAGACAGACCAACCCTTCTCCCCAAGTGCAGGCTCCTCGGGGAGAGACTTTTGCGCGTCTGTTCTTTCTTCCTCCCTGCCCCCTTCCACATGGGAGGTGAGGGCTGAAGGAGAGATCCGTGCAGGATACTGAGTAGAGACCACAGAGACGACCTTGGAGCTGCAGAGGCTGAAGAGTCAGGGTCTCAGACATCACCACGGATCCCACCAGGGCAGGACAACCCACCATGATGCGCGTGTCCCCGTCTCTGTAGCTCCTACCTGCCGCGGCACCAACTCATTCTTCTGGCCTGGTAGCTGGGCGCAATTAATCATCTTTTGTAAATAGGAAACATAAGACTCAGAGACACAAACAGTGAGCTGCAGCACGTGTGTCTGAGCCCAACGCTTCTGCTTTGCTATTATTATTTTTCTTCTGGTTTAACTGGTTTGTAGCAGGGGCCCTCTGGCCTGGAGACTCTTTCCTGCCAGGCCACACATCCCCAGCTCTGCCCACAGTGGCATTCTCACCAGCTTTCTGCAGGGGAAGGCCGCTCCCTCACACCACACCGTAGTCCCACTATGAGTCTCCGACTATCTGTCTCCCATGGTTGGAGCTGAGAGAAAGCAGTAACCATTGGGGATTTGGTCCTTGCAGACCAGGCAGGGGACAGATCTCTGGGACCACTTCTCAGAATTTGGGGAGAGTATTTAACACTGGGCTAGGACAAGGAAGTAAGCACACACACACACACACACACACACACACACACACACACAAATACAGCCTAGGAATGTGTTCCTTACTTCTTGATCATCTTGCTAAGTCCCTAGAAACAGTGACCTCTGGACCTCTGTTTACGCTGTTTGTTCCTTGACCCTTCTGTGTATGCCTTAGGACTGACCATATTCTTTGTATGTACCTAGAAGGGTATAAAAGCAGACTGGAAAAAATTAAATCCACCCCAGCACTGACTGGAGTCATGTCATGACGTTGTCTGTCTTTTCTTTCTTTAATCCTCACCACCTCCCTTGAGAATCTGTTGATTTACTGAGCTGACTTGGTCAACCTCTCAGCAGACACAGGTAGCCTAAGACTTTCGGTGGAAAGGGGGTCGGTGGAGGGGCATCGTGGGATGCAGTTGCCAGGACGGAGATTCAGACGATGAGAAAGATATTTCCGCTTAGAGTGTCAATTGCGGCAAAGTGTGCCACCCTCCAGTTTCACACTGGGGGACTATCACCGTCATCATCACCACAATCACCATCTGATGTGTCCGCCATGGCACTGGTACAAGACATTCCGGCAGGCAGTGGGAGTGAAGGTACAGCAAGGTACAGCTCAGGTCGCAGAGAGTGAACTGGTTTTCCCTGTCGTCTCTCAGGGCAAGGGCAGAGAACCCACAGAAGATCAGCATTCCCACTGAGCATTTAAGGAGCCGTTGGAGCCGCCTGGGTTCGGAATCACTAAGACGAGGAAAGGGCACAGCGAGCTCACCAGGAGAACCGGGCTGGGATGGCAGAAGGGCTATCCCAGTCTCACGTCCGAGCTCAACGATCTCTGTGACGGTCCATTCCCCAAGGAACAGAACTCTGCGGCTGTCCAAGGCCAAGGGCATGTGAAGTTAGCCCCTACTCTTCAAGTCTAACCTACTCGAGGTTAGACTCCGCTCTCTGATGCTCAGCCCTCCTCCAGGTCTACGGAGCCCCAGGGCGACTCTGCAGTTAGTGCGTCCCTGGAGGGCAAGGGTCACTTGAGAGCTGTTCACAGGACGGGAGGAATGCAAGGAGAGGACAGACAGGACTGAAGGGACAGGCCCTGCCCACACTCCGAAAGGACAGTGTAGAAGAGACACATGAGCACACAGGGGCCTCTGGGAAATGTGTGAAACACTCTTCTGTGTAGTTCACTGTGCTAAGAGTGGACAGGAAGAGGCAGCAGGACACTAATGACTAATGGCGGGGGTGGATACCATGGGCACAGCGGTGATGGTGATGTTGACAGTGGTGATGATGCTCTTGATGGGATTGTGGAATGCTGACGATCATTTGGTAAACAGTGGGAAGACGGTGGTGGATAATGATGGTGGCAAGAAGGTGCTGCTGCTGCTGCTGTTGATGGGATTGTGGAATGCTGACGGTCATTTGGTAAACAGTGGGAAGACGGTGGTGGATAATGATGGTGGCAAGAAGGTGATGCTGCTGCTCCTGCTGTAATGGTGACAATGATGTGATAATGGTGATGATGATGTAATGGTAATAATGGTGATGGTGACCAGTCAGATTGGCTAGGATAAAAGTCTCAGGTGACAGCACATGCTGGAGAGAATGTGGAGAAAGAGGAACACTCCTTCATTGCTGGTGGGAGTGCAAGTTGGTACAACCACTCTGGAAATCAGTGTGGCGGTTCCTCTGGAAATTGGACATAGTTCTACCAGAGGACCCAGCTATACCACTCCTGGGCATATACCCAGAAGATGCCACAACATGTAATAAGGACACATGCTCCACCATGTTCATAGCAGCCTTATTTATAATAGCCAGAAACTGGAAACAACCCAGATATCCCTCAACAGAGGAATGGATACAGAAATTGTAGTACATCTACACAATGGAGTACTACTCAGCTATTAAAAACAATGAATTTATAAAATTCTTAGGGAAATGGATGGATCTGGAGAATATCATCCTGAGTGAGGTAACCCAATCACAAAAGAACACACATGGTATGCACTCTCTGATAAGTGGTTATTAGTCCAGAAGTTCAGAATACAGGAAGAACAACCCACAAACCACAGGAAACTCAAGAAGAAGGAAGACCAAAAGGTGGACATTTCATTCCTTCTTAAAAGGGGGAACCAAATACCCACAGAAGGAGTTGCAGAGATTAACTATGGAGCAGAGACTGAAGTAAGGACAAGCCAGCCTAAATATAGCTATCTCCTGAGAGGCTCTGACAATACCCGACTAATACAGATGTAGAGGCTCACAGCCATCCATTGAACTGAGTACACGGTCCCCAATGAAGGAGTTAGAGAAAGGACCTATGGAGCTGAAGGGTTTGCAGCCCCTTAGGACGAACAACAATATGAACTCACTAGGACCCTCAGAGCTCCCAGGGACTCAACCACCAACCAAGGAGTATACATGGTGGGACTGATTGTTTTGGCAGCATGTGTATAGTAGAGGATTGCAAATTCGATCATCAATGGGAGGAGAGGAACTTGGCCCTGTGAAGGTTCTGTGCCCCAGTGTAGGGGAATGCCAGGGCCAATAAGTGGGAGAGGGTGGGGTGGCAGGCATGGGGA
>JADRCD010183344.1:0-24411 GCA_019843815.1 Montemys delectorum
CAGAGTGTAGTGGCTATTCCTGGTTGTCAACTTGACTATATCTGAAATGAACTACAATCCAGAATTAGAAGGCTCACCTGTGGCCCTAATCTGGGGGCTGAGAGATATAAGTTTCTGACCTGAATCTTGGCACAGAGACCTTGAGGAATAGTGGCTACGAATCCCATAGGATTAACATAGAAAGCTCTATGAGTTCAAGATCATCTGGGATTAAAGGTGTGGTGGCATAGTGGCTATGAATCCTAGAAGATTAAGACTGGAAGATCTACAAGTTCAAGCAAGGTCACCTGGGGTTAAAGGTGTGGTGGCACACACCTTTAACCTGAGCCACACCTTTTGCTGGAGACCCATATAAGGACATTGGAAGAAGGAAGGCTCTCTCTGCTTCGCCTGCTTTGCCTTGTGGGACTGAGCAACTGCTGGATCCTGGGACTTCTATTCACAGCTGCTGCCGACCATTGTTGGGCGTTGGACTACAGACTGTAAGTCATCAATAAATTCCTTTACTCCATAGAGACTACCATAAGTTCTGTGACTCTAGAGAGCCCTGACTAAGACACAGAGAAAGTTTTAGTTGCATATCTTTACATCTCCTGGTTTTCCTCTTATTTAACTTGCTGGCTTGAGTTGTTTATGTCGCCAGAAGGTTGACTTTGGATCACTTGGGCTCATCAGTGCCTTGAATCAGCATTTGTTGAATGGCAACAGGTTTGCTGAAGCAGAGGCACTGCCTAGTGGGAGTGTTCACATTAAAACAGAAAGCTAATTTTAACAACACACAGACTTGGTCTCTGCATGTGTGTGCAAGTGGGTGCATGGGGAGGGATGGAACTTACTCACCCCTGTGAATGTGTTCTATGGCTGAGCATCATCCCTAGCCTTCAAAATACAATTTCTCATGTTGGAAATGCCATATTTAAAGGAAGTCTTAATTATCAATGGATTTGTGAAGGAAAGTTAAAAAAAACAAACATGGACAATACAGAATAGATCTGTGGGGTTTTTTGTTAGTAAGAATAGCTTGTTCATTATGTCCTCATTAAGTATATCAATGTTCATGGCTAATGTCATCTCACATTTTGTCAAACAGCCGTTACTTTGGAATTATATAGTGTGTGGCTTAGGGCTTAGTTAATTTTCTAGATTTCAAAAACTATTATTGATGAAATTACAGTACCATTTTGATTAGTCTGAGTGTTTGCAGGCCTTGGAATAAAATTTGGCAGTGTTATTTTTTTTCCCCTCAAAAAGAAAAAAAAAAAAAAAGAAAAGAAAAGAAAAATTGCAGTGGTAGTGCAAAAATAGATTTGCTCTGAGCTATTTAAGAATTC
The DNA here is from genome assembly GCA_019843815.1 of Montemys delectorum. NCBI lineage: Eukaryota > Metazoa > Chordata > Mammalia > Rodentia > Muridae > Montemys > Montemys delectorum. Next base: position 1,332 of record JADRCD010183344.1, read on the forward strand.
ATCATCAGCAACATGCCCTGTCACCCATGCAGATAAATTAGTGTAGTTCCTAGAAGCAACATTCTCACACATCAATATAATATCAAAACTAGGTCGTTGACAATAACACTTTACTTCAATCCAACCCATAGATCCCATTCAAGTTTGACAATTGTCACAAGGACATCCTCGGGAAAAGTACCTGGGCCAGGATCGCTGGCTGCTTTTTGATTTCATCCCTCTTTAGTCTCCTTTGGTCTGGAACACTTTTCCATTCTCTCCTTGACCTTCATGACCACTTTTGAAGACAGCAGGCCAGCTATTTCATACATCATCCCTTGATCTGCCTTTGTCTGATGTAGCAGAAGCCTCACAGGAGTGATTCCCTTCGTCCTGCGTACCCTCCTGGTAGTGCACAGTGTCTGTGTCTTCGTTACTCGGGCTGCCTTTGAGTACTTGGCTCATTGAAGATGTTATCAGCCAGGTTTCTTACAAGTCAGATTCAAATATGTGGGTGCTAAGTGGACTCCAAGCATCGGGATATCACTCTTCCTGGTCCTTTTAATACCTATCCAGGAGACACACATCCTGAAATAACATATACACATGTATGTTTTATCTCCTATGTCTGAGGGTGTCTTATTGCTGTGATAAAACACCATGACCAAAAGCAGCTTGGGGAGGAAAGGGTTTATTTGGCTTACACTACCACATCACTGTTCATTACTGAGGGAAATTAGGGACTGAACTCAAGCAGAGTAGGAACCTGGAGGCAGGAACTAGTGCAGAGGCCAAGGAGGAATGCTGCTTACTGGCTTGCTCCTCATCCATCACTAATTTAAAAAAAAAATGAGCTGAGTGGTACTGGCCCATGCCTTTAATCCCAGCACTTGAGAGACAGATGCAAGGGGATCTCTGAGCTTGAAGCCAGTTTGTTCTACAGAGTGAGTTCCAGGACATCCAGGGCTATCACAGAGAAACCCCATCTCAAAGAACAAAAAACAAAACAAAACAAAACAAAAAACAACCAAACCAAACCAAACAAAACAAAAGCAATCAAACAAACCAAAAGCTCACAGCCCTTTTTATGGAGGCAGTTTTTCAGTTGAGGTTTCCTCTTCCCAAATGACAATAGTTTGTGTTGATATGAAACTATCTAGCACACCTTAAGTCACACAAAACAATGACTCCATCCCTAATATCTCCCATGTCAATCTAATGCCATGTAGTTCATTCTAGTTTCCTTATTACTGCATTTGTCCCTTTGTTTCTAATAAAACCTTGGCTCTCACTAGTATCAACATACTTACTTCTTTGACTAATTTTTGCTTCTGGTGCTGGCCCTCCAAAGCCTTCTCTCCTCTTCTTCTGGGGCCCTGACATTTTTCAGTCGGGTAGCTCTGCTACCATCCCCACCTCCCTATGGAAACCTTCCTTGTGCTGAGATCCAACACCTCAGACTTGACTACCACCAGTCTCTCTCTCCATCTTTTCCTGCTTGTGTTTGACATTCTGAGCCCAGTTGTGAAATGGACATTTGAAAGTCTAAGGAGTAAGACCATGTACTAGAAGTTACAACCATGATGACATTGGACTTTGGTCATGCTGATAGGTATGGGGGAACAAATTAATGACATTCTCAGCTTAGAGTAGCGTTCTAAAAGTACCAGCTCTTTATTCATCATTTAATCTATATGAAATTATGGTTGTACATCGTTACAGAATGGGAGCATTTTCCTGATAAGTTATAGCAGAATCATTTATTATATAATCACCCTTTCTCACTGAATTAAAATTTCCATTGTCTGCACTATTTTTTTTTTTAAGATAGAGTCTTCTATAGCCTAAGCCAGTCTCAAACTCACCATGTCACCGAGGCTGACATGGGGTCACTATGCCTGGGTATGGAGGAATGAATTGCCAGTCCTTATATAATCTACTCTGTTTTACTAGCTGAGTTGTCTACTCCTACATCAACACAACTGATGCCATTATGGTAGCTTTATAATGTCTTTTTATATCTGGTTACTAATATACTCTTCTTGTATTAGTCTCTGAGACATGAAATTCCAAGAAAAAAATTTAAGATAATTTAATCTGATTATAATTAAATCTGAGCCAGAGAAATTGTGGCTTACATCTGTAATCCTGGCATTTGAGAAGCTGAGGCAGGAGGATTGCCATAAATTCAAGGTCAACCTGGGCTACACAGTGAGCTCTGGGACAGCCTAAGTAAGCTACAAATAAAGTTGGGTGTGGCCGTGCATGCACCTGGAACCGAAAACCACAGCACCTGTGGAGGTGGGAAGGTGGGCAGACAGGAGGATTGCTGGAGTTGGCTGACCACCGACTGATTTCCAGGCTCAATCAGAAAGCTTATCTCAGGCAAACAAGATGGAGATACACACAATAGCTCCCCCACTCTATGTGCACACAAATAGTAATAACTGCCCCCCACACACTTTCAAAGAGAGAGTAAGGGGTAAAAGGGTAAGAGGCAGGAAAGAAAAATAGCTGGAGGGAAGACAGGAGGGTGCATGGAAAGAGCCACGGCGTCGCTCTACTGTGAGGATGTTGGTTTAGAAGAAAAGTTGCTCTATCCTTAATTTTTGAAAGTTTTTGAGCATAGAAGTGGCACTGTCTCATCAGGCTATGTGGACAGTGCTGGCAGACAGGGGTGGAAATGTCCCTTCCTTCCTTCCTTCCTTCCTTCCTTCCTTCCTTCCACCTTTCTCCTCCTCCTCCCCTCCCCTCCCCTCCCCTCCTTCCTCCTCCTCCTCCTTTCTTTTTTGTGGGAAGGAGAGAAGAGAAAGCACAGAGCTTTGGCAGAGGTGAGGGTGAGAAATGGGATATTCTAATTGGCCTGGCACAGGTATTGTCATTGCCTATGTCTTGTTCGGGCTGTGCAGTAATAGCAGGCTCTACCTACAGAGTAAGAGCACTCTCTTAGATATTGTGGGTCCATGCTGTGGCAGCATCAAAGAATCAATCAGTAACCACCCAGTGTCACCACATTTCTTTGCTTTGGAGACCTTCTAGTCTCTGCACTAGCCTATCTTTCTATATGCTTAGATGTATCACCTCTGGGATGTTTCTGTAGTCTGAGAAAGCAGGTTTCTGGAGCCTGACAGGGATCCCTTACCTGCCATTATTTCCTATGGGCATGCAGCGTTTTCAACTCACAAGGCTAAAAGGAAAAAAATTAAAACCGTTCAGTGCAGTTTACAGCAGCACTTCAATAAGACAATAATGTGAGCCAGATATATAACTTTGGATTTAAATGGTTTTTTTGTTTGTTTGTTTGTTTGGTTGGTTGGTTGGTTTTTCAAGACAGAGTTTCTCTGTATAGCCCTGGCTGCCCTGGAATGCACTAAAACCCAAGTGTCCGGGCACATCTGTGAGGGATCCCTGTGCTTGTAGGAGGCAGGATGTGAATAGTGAAAGAAGATCCTAAGCAGTGGGCTTTGGAAGGGATTCCATACCCCATGCTGGTTCCAGCCTAGCTTCTTCTGCTTCCCAGTCTGCCTTTAGCCAAGCACTCTGCTGTGAGCCTCCCTGCTGCTTTCCCTGCTAAGATAAACAGCACGTTTCTGAAAGTGAGAGCAGAATGCTATAAAGGCTGGGCTTGCTGGCGCACACCTTTGATCCCAGCACTAGGGAGGCAGAGGTGGGTATGTATTTGGGAGCTCTTAGTCAGCCTGGTTCACACAGTGAGTCCCAGGCTAGTTAGGGCTACATAGTAAGACCCTGTCCCCAAATACAAAATATAAAGTAAATCTTTCCTCTCCTAACTTTTTCTTTTTCTGTCAAGTATTTGGTTACAGCAGCAGAGAAGTAACTGATAGCACCCACTGTTCTTAATTTTTTTGTTCCTTAATACTTTATACTAAGCAACATACCATGTTTACAATTTGTATCTTGTCTATCCACCCCGGAAAAAAAATGCAAATCATTCAAGCAAGAGGTCCTGATTCCTCCTTTTCTTTGTTCACTCCTCTTTCAGTCTGGCATGTGTTGCTTCTTGAAAGAATAGTTCTGTGGTCGGGAGATGGTTGGCACCTACACACCCCAAGGTCTTTACATTGTTTGGGGAGGAAGGCAGTGGCATAGATGAACACGCATGCACACTACACTTTAAGGGCTATTATCAAGAGGACATAAATAGACTCCAACATCCATACAAAGGGTACAGGCCAAAAAGAGAACCCAATTAAATCAGTAGAGAGGAAAAAAGAAAGAAAGAGAAAAAAAGGAAAAGTAACAGCAAAAGCATATGTTAAAAAGAAGGCACAAGGCTTCCCGATTGCAGTAGAATCGGCGTCCTAAATCCCTCCACAATCCTTCAAATAACTATACAGAGCAACAACAGAAACCAATTAAATCACTGCAGCCTTCACCTACAGCATCAATCAGAGACAGAGAGAATACCTTGAACTTCAATGTACATGTAAATGGGAGACGAAGGTCTGAAACCTGAAGACGCAGCTCGAAAGCAAGCGACAGCCCAATAAAATCAGAAGGGTGAGCGTGCAGAGAGTAGCTGGGAGCTAGAACTGATCAGACAACATCAGCTCCACTATCCCTTAAAGTGTGGATGCTAGCCTGGGAAGGTTAAATAGTGAGTTCTGCACAGAGACCTGGTGATTCAGCGCACTGCCTGGTCCATAGCAGAGGAAAACATTTGTGAACATTTATGACCTATTAAGTCCTCAACTACCTTAAAAAATAGCTATAGTATAAACATTCTGTGAAGATAATACAGTAAAAGTATGGATTATAATACAATGAGCAGCAAAAGACTCTTCTACCTAGGAATTTCAGAAATTTTGTTAAACAGTTCTTGAATCGTAAGTGTAATACAAACCAAAATTGCAGAACCCCATGAAATAGCAATAATGAAAGCACAGCTTAATAGCATCTTTGCGCTTCTGTAGAAGCAGTTGTCAAGAAAAAATGAGGCTGGAGATATAGCTCAGTGGTTAAGAATGCTTGCCCTGGGGGCTGGAAAGATGTCTCAGTGGTAAAGAGCAGTGTCTGCTCTTCCAGGGGTCCTGAGTTCAATTCCCAGCAACCACATGGCGGCTCACAATCATCTGTATTAGGACCTGATGCCATTTTTTTTTTTTTTTGCAGGTCTACATGCAAATAGAGCACTCATATATTTAATAAACAAATTATCTTAACAACAAAAAAAAATAATGCTTGCTTGCCAACTCCACCTCTTGGTACAGGTTCGGCCTAGCTCTTCCCTATGATCCTCGCAGCAATCTCCTTTCCTTTGTTTACCTTTCTTTAGAAATACTTTCTATCAGGGACTCACAGTGACCACACTGGGCTGGGACTCAGGTAGGCAGTTTTCTCTATTCTTCCTCCTCCCATTATGATCTGTCCAAACTTATTCTTAGTCCTGTAGTAGGAGTTCCTTTTTCCACCTATCTCCACTCCCTGAGGACCTGTGACAGATCCCTGTCCCTAGAGACTCCTCTCAGCTTTTGTTTCTAGCCTATCTCCACTCCTTCCTGTCACCCAAGGACCTGCAGAAGAAGCCTCTCTAGCAAGGACCCCACAGCCATCACACATGCAAAGGGTCCAGAGGGGGCAATATCAACCTAAGAGTGAAACACCAACCCAACAAAGACAAGCCCAGATAGCAAAACCAAGAAACACCTCAGACATCATAGCTCTGACGCCTAGATCCCAGTAAAAAACACAAACATGGACAGCCAAGACCATACGCCGCTTCCAAAAGCTTGTAACGTTATGACAGTGAGTCCCCCAAAATGCAATAAAGCTGAAACACAAGACAACAACCTTAAAATAGCAATTATGAGTGTTCAAGTACCTTAAACAGGATAAAAAATAAATCCCTTGAAATCCATAAGAGCACAGTTGAATGATGTAAGGAAAACACAATTCGAGACAAGAAAGTAAATTTAACAAAGAAATGGAATTGCCAAGGAAAGCCTAAACTGAAATAAAACTAGAAAGGGAAAATTTAGATTTTTCAAACAAAAACCTCAGAGATGAGCCTCACCAACAAATCACAAAACTTGGATGAAAGAATCTCAGGTGTTGATGACAACATAGAAGAAAAGGCTAGATCAGTCAAAGAAAGTGCTAAATCTAAAAAAAAATCCTGACACAAAACATCCAGAAAATATAGGACACTATGAAAAGACCAGATCTATAAATAATAGAAATAGAGGAAGGAGAAGAGACCCACTCCAAAGGAACATAAAAAAATAGTGTTAGGCATTTTACTTTCCTTTTTTTTATTGAAAACAAAATTTAAATTTAAATATATTTTGATCATATTCTTTTCCTTCCCCAAGTCCTTTAAAGTCCTCTCCTACTCCCTACTTATGGAAATTTAAGTTCTTTCAAAACAAAAACAAAAAACATAAAGCCCAATGCAGCAATAAAATTCCCCCAAAGCAAGAAAACAAAAATAAAACAATACTCAAAAAGAAAAACAAACAAGGGCTGGTGAGATGGCTCAGCGGGTAAGAGCACTGACTGTTCTTCTAAAGGTCCGAAGTTCAAATCCCAGCAACCACATGGTGGCTCACAACCATCCATAATGAGATCTGATGCCCTCTTCTGGTTTGTCTGAAGACAGCAACGGTGTACTTACAAAAATAAATAAATAATTAATTAAAAATCAAACAAACAAACAAATCCTTTCACCAAAGAGTATGTGCATACACACACATACACACACACACACACACACACACACACACAGATATACACACAGAAAACTCATATGGAGTCCATTAACTGCTCCTGGGTATAAGTCCTGTTCTGGAGTAGTTAATACACTTAGCATTGACTCTATTGCAAAAAAAAAAAAAAAAAAACTACAAAAGAAGGGGGGCTGGTGAGATGGCTCAGCGGGTAAGAGCACCAATTTCTCTTCCAAAGGTCATGAGTTCAAATCCCAGCAACCACATGGTGGCTCACAACCACCCACAATGACATCTGCCGTCCTCTTCTGGTACATCTGAAGACAGCTACAATGTACTTTAAATAAATAAATAAATAAATAAATAAATCTTTAAAAAAAAATTTGTTTTGATTTGTCAGGACAGAATTTCTTTGTGTAGCTCTGGCTATGCCAGAACTCACTTTGTAGACCAGGCTAGTCTTGAATTCAGAGACTTCCCTCCCTCTGCCTCATGAGTAAAGGCATGCACCACCACTTCCTGGTGCAAAAAAAAGAAATATTTTTAAACAAAATCATGAAAGAAAAATTTCCCAATCTGAAGAAGGAGATGCCTATCAAGGTATAAGAAGTATATAGAATACCAAATAGTTAAGACTAGAAAAACAAATTCTCCATGTCACATCAAAATCAAAACCCTAAATGTACAGAACAAAGCATACGAAAAGTTGTAAGAGAAAAAGATCATGGAACATAAAGGCAGGCCCATTAGAATAACACTTGACTTCTCAATGGAGATTCTGAAGGCGGGAAGGGCTGGAATGGATGTTCTTCAAACCCCAAGAGAATACAGATGCTAGCCTAGACTACTACACCAAGCAACTATCAATCACGATGGATGAAGAAAGAAAGCACTTCATGATAAAATTTAAGCAATTTCTATCTACCAATCCAGCCCTACAGAGGCACTAGAAAGAAAACTTCAGTCTGAGGAGGTCAACTATACCCAAGAAGACACAGAATAAATAATCATAGAACAGTAAGTCAAAGTGGGAAGAGGGGGAGGAACTCATACCACAACAAAGTAACAGGAATGAACAAACACCATTCATTGACAACTCAATACCTGTGGTCTCAATTCCCCAGTAAAAAGACTAACATATTGGATTAGAAAACAGGATCCACCTTTTTGCTGCATTGAAGAAGCACACTTCACCATCAAGGATAAACATCACCTCAGGGTAACACGATGGGAAAAGGTATTCCAAGAAAATGGACCCAAGAAGCAAAAGAGGTATAGCCATTTTAATATCTGGCAAAATAGACTTCAGACCAAAACTAATAAGAAGGGGTGTCCGGCACAGTCCCCGACCAACAGGGAGACAAAACACAGGACAACTAGGTTCCTTCTCAAGGCGGTTTATTCAGGAGTTGCTTCTTTCCAGGCAGTGACCCCAACCCCTCCTGGGTTCAGGCTTATAAGCACTAGTGCATGCCAATCATTGAAAGCCACGTATCATCTCTCCATAGGTCTCTGTTCGGTCACCAGATCTTGCCAGACAATCTCGACACCTCATGCCCAAATAAGGAATTGTTTACCATGGAGAGTGCTCGCTGTTGGAAGGCAGAGACCGGCACCATTCTCTGGCTGGCAGTTACCATGGATAGCGCTAAGACGCGGCATGCCACAGCTCTCCACAGTTCCCCCTTTTTTATTTTGAAATAGAACAGGTGAGGGTAGTGGTCTGAGTCTCTGTAAATTGGGACATTGTAACGGGGCTTCATAGGCCTCCTCAGCCCAATCTACCTCATACCCGTCTGGTGCTGATTTTTTCAGAGGCAGGTAACATTTGGAAGAGAAGGGGAAAGGGCAGCACCAACCCGCATAGATCAGACATGCCCTCCTTGAGAGTGCCAACCACTCACAGCATCTCCCAAGTGCAGTGCTCATGCCTCGCAACCTGAACGTGATGAAATCAAGCTTTTATGGCCGCAAGCCAAGCTTGAGGGGACTGTCCAGCCTCTAAGGCATAAAAGGCTCGGGCCATTATGGCAAGATCGGCTTTTCGGGTTTGGGCCATACGGCAGAGACAACACAGGCAATCAATGAAGGCAATAACCAGGCCTACAGCCAGAACCCCTATGCCCACCCACTCTTTCAGATGATTCATGGCTTGGTGGATCCATGCAGTCAATCCCTCTGCCATAGTGGGGTCCACCCTGGTGGAATTAGCATGGACTATTGCGAATCTCAATTCCCTCAGGGTCTCTTCGAACTCCAAACTCCAATTCTGTAACAAGAGCTGTGACAAGGTTTTAGACATATTTGCAGCACGTATGATATTGGATGGAAGTAACACATAAGCCAGTCATTTTCCATTCGCAGCCTAACTGTGCTAGCTGCCAGAGGGTGTCCACTTGTTCCTGCACTAGGTCAATTCGTTGATTGACCAGCATCAAACCTACCTTTATCTGAGAGTTGATGGAAGCCTGTACATCCAAAGCAGTAGCCATACCTGAGGATAAGTTATTCAGGGTTTCTGCAGTTTGTATGGAATTGGTCAAGGCAAGAGCTGAGGCAGTGGCAGTGGCACCAATGGCCACCGTAGCAATACTTGCAATGATGGCTGCAGAAATGCCAAAATCTCTTTTTTGTCTAAACAATTGTAAACTGCTAGGGGCCTCAACAGGCATTGGCACATAACGAGGCATGCGAGTAAAAATCACAAACCAGTAGAGGGTGGCATTCCAGCACAACGTATAAAAACAAGTCTGAGGAGTACACAGCAGTTTATTTTCTAAAATGGAACTATCGTTGCTGACTAACCACAGGAACAGAGGCCAGACACAGATCGGGGTGGGTGGAAAATCAGTCCGGCCTGCTTCCTGGTAAGAGACTTGAGTCGTCTGCCAAGAGAAACTGCCAGACAGACTTCCTGAACTTAAGCTATCGCTGAACTGTCCTTTCCAATCGAAGGTTAAAGCTCCCTTGCCGAAACTCCCTCCACCTATCATGGCCATGGGAGACAAATCAGTACAGCTCCCATTAACACCACAAAGAAGCCATAAATCAAAAGGATTAGCACTACTCTTATCTGGATTCATACTAGTAAGGTCGGGGCCAGGATAGGTTGCATTAAATTCTACATTAATTTGTGGTCAAAAAGAGAAATAGCCATCTACGGCCCACGTGGACATCCTACCCTGACAGCCCGTCCATGGAAGCGGATCGCTATCTTCCATGACACCTTGGCAAAAAGGGGCCCACCGAGATTGAATAGGAGGGTTTGTATGGCCCTCTCGACTGGTCCACCAGCCTAATATAACTGAAGCATTGGCCATAACATTAGAATTAGTACCCTAATATGCCTCCTTCAGCCATGCGGCAGATTGATTATAGATCTTTATGCAGCTACTTATATCTGAAATATTGCTCACCAAAAGAAAGCACAAGCTGCCCTTTAACTCAAAACTTCTATTGCTTTCTATGCTACTAACTTGATCATCATAGGGTAGATAGGCTAATCCCAGGCTTCTGTTAGTATTAAACAGGCGAGGGAACACTTGTGCATTATACATCACTGGCATTGGCTTTGGGAACATAGACAGGAACCCCCATCGTGGCTCTGTCATCGCAGGATTTGCCATCTAGAGGAGGGACAGGAGGTTCATCAGCATTACTCCGCCGTACCAGCCTCTCTGGGACCCACACAGGATCATCTCGTGTCTGTGGAAAAACACAAACAGAGCCTCTGGACCAAGCCAGCACAGGATCAGGACCATACCATCTTCCAGTTAATATATCTTTCCATCACACTAGTCCTTTCTTGGTGGAAGTCCAATTTGTATGTCGCTCTGCAGCAGAGCGACCTTGTTTATCCAATTGCAAAAAATTTAAAGTAAATAAAGCAAGGGATACGCGTTCTCTGGGGGTACGCATGTGGCCAATTCCCCCTTTTTGTTTTAAAAGACACTCTTTGAGCGTGCGGTGGGCTCTTTCCACTATTTTTAATGCCTCACGCCCTTCAGGAGTCAATTCTCTTGGAGAATCTAAAGCAGAATCTCCATATAAAATTTTATATAAAGACTGCAATTTATAATTTGGAATCTTTAAATAGGGCCTAATCCAATTAATATCTCCTAACAACTTTTGAAAATCATTTAAAGTCTTCAAATGATCTTTTCTAATTTCCAATTTTAAAGGTTTAACTTCACAAGGTCCAATTTTGGCACCTAAATATGAAACTACTTCCTCTTGCTGGACCTTTTCAGGGGCTATAAACAAGCCCCGAGCCTTTAAATTTTTAACTAATAAATGATAGGCTTTCCACAATACTTCTATATTTTTAGATGATAATAAAATGTCATCCATATAATGAGAGCATCTTAAGCCAGGAAATTGTTCTCTTACTGGTTTAATGGCTGTTGACACACAGTAGGACTATTGGCCATGCCCTGCGGAAATACAACCCATTCATATCATTTGTCAGGTTCCTCTTGATTAACAGAGGGCACAGTAAAGGCAAATCTTTGACTATCTTTCTTACATAAAGGAATAGAGAAAAAACAACCCTTAATATCAATCACTATCACTGGCCACTCTTGAGGTAAGGTAGTCAATAAGGGGAGACCACGTTGAATGGGCCCCATGATTTGCATTTGCGCATTAATAGCACGCAAATCATGCAACAACCTCCATTTTCCTGATTTCTTTTTTATAATGAAAATGGGTGTATTCCAAGGTGAAACAGAGGGTTTCACATGGCCTAACTCAAGCTGCTCCTTTACCAGATTTCGAGCCGCCTTTAATTTCTCTGAGGACAGTGGCCACTGAGGAACCCACACTGGGTCCTCAGTCTTCCAAGTAATGGGTATAGCTTCCTCAGCGGCCCCTAGAAAAAACCCAGACCTTTCCCAGGAGGTCTGGACTCAAGGATGATGGGACTGTGACATCCCTGAAGTGATCTTCCTAACCCCCTAGAGGGGTACCATCCCATATTTTGCATCATCTTTTGAGAATTTCGTGAATAATTCACATCATTTGTTAATTTCAAATCCATTGCTTTTAACAAGTCTCTTCCCCACAAACTAACAGGAAGCTCCAGCACATAGGGCTGAAAAACCCCTTTATGTCCCTCCTGATCTTTCCAGGGGAGTTCTCTGGCACTCATGTCTAGAGATTTAGCCTAGCCCAGACCTTGTAAGGTCTGAGAGGATGTCTGTATAGGCCAATCTGAACGCCAATCCTTAAGGGCTATGATACTGCCATCTGCGCCTGTATCAAGAAGTCCTAACAAGATCTTTCCATTGACTGTTAACTCAAGCAGGGGGCGTTGGTCCAGGTCCAGAGAGAGGTAGATTGCAGAACCTCCTGTGGATCCAAACCCTTGGTCTCCTCTCCTTCCCCTTTTTGCAGCAAACATATTATGCAGGCTAGGTAGCAACACCAGCTGTGCAATTCTATCTCCTGGGGAAATGGCAACAATGCCCCTAGGGGATGAAGCAAGAATTTTAACTTCCCCCTCATAGTCTGAGTCAATTATGCCAGGATGAATAATAAGTCCTTTTAGGGCTGATGATGAATGCCCAATTAGCGGCCCTACTGTATCTCTTGGTAAAGGTCCTTTAAAATCGGTGCCTATAGGTTGCACCCCCATCTGAGGTGTTAATACGAGTCGGGTGGTGCAGCAGAGGTCCAGCCCCGCAGAGCCTGGTGTCATTCTCCTTGGGGCGGGCGTAGGCTGGGTCTCTGGACTTCTTGATTCTCTACTGCCCCATATATTTGTGGGCCCTGGGGACGAGGGCCCCGTTGCCCGTTTTTTGGACGTGCATGAACATGTCCAGGAGCCAAAGGCTATCCGTTAATGTCTCTGACTGACCTATACTCACTGGCCCAATGATTACTTTTCCTGCACCTGGGACATAACCCGGAATTTCGTCCACCCTGCTTTCCTCCTCTTTCTGGACATTGCCTCTTCAAATGTCCCTGTCTACCACACTGAAAACAAGCTCCTGGGGTGCTGCCCTTTCCTTTGGATAGTTGCATAACCGCTGCAGCCAAACCAGTATTAGTCAACGGTCCTCCAATTTCTCTGCATGCCTTCATCCAGGCCTGCAAGCCCTTTGTTTTCCATGGGGTGATAGCATTACGGCACTCTTTGGTGCATTGTTCAAAGATTAGCTGTTCTATAAGAGGCATAGCTGTATCTGGGTCCCCAAAACTCCTGCCTGCAGCCTCCATCATACGCGCCACAAAGTCCGAAAACAGCTCCGTGGGCCCTTGAGTCACTTTGGTAAGGTTGCCTGACACCTCTCCTTTATTGGGCAAGGACTTCCAAGCTTTCACAGCAATGGTGTTGATTTGTGCATACACTTGTAAGGGGTAAGCTATCTGATTGTTAGCCCATTGACCTTGGCCCAAGAACATGTCCAAATTCCAAGCAGGCTGGTCTTGTGCTGCATTAGTGCGAGCCTGTGCCTGCGCATATTCTGTATATATTGATTTCCAATCTAGATATTGACCTATGGTCAAACATGCCTTGACCATACTCATCCAATCACTAGGCGTGCAAAGAAAGACAATTCAATTAGGCTTGCGTGAAAGAAGCATTAATGCCATATGCCTTCACTGACTCTGTTAAGGTTTTCAGTTGTTTAAAATCTAAGGGTTCATGGTATCTCTGCTGATTAGCATCCTCAAAAACTAGAAAAGCAGCAGAGGCCTCTTGCCAAGTCTGCGGGCAAAAGGTGCACTGAGTTCTAGCAGGTTGTGGCACTTCCGCATAAGGCAGAGGCACTGACTCCTAAGCCTCGTTCTTTCAGCCTTCCCTTCTTTCCTTTTTTGGTTAAAGCAGCCACCTCCATCTTAAGCAACAGATTCTCTAAGTCATCCTCCATTTTGTCTAGGTCATCCTCCTCGTCACTGAAAGTCTTCAAGTCACTCTCATCCTCTAACTCCTTTAGACTCGGATATATGTTCCCTCCCAGCTCCCCCTTCTTCTTCCCCTTTTCCTTTTCTGAACTTTCTGATCAGGACTCCTTGACCTGTTCTAGTGCGTCCTCTGACGCTCTTACAGCGGCCTGATACTTTTCGCTTTCTAGGCAACTCCGCACCAATTTCCACACTCCTATAACTCCTCCTTTCAGTGTGCTTTGTTCCCAAGCAAAGCCCAGATCTCTCCCTAACTTATTCCAGCTAGGCAAAGTCAAATGCCAGGACACCAAGAACCACGGGGCAACGGTGTCTACTTCCTGGAGGAAGTTCTCAAGAATTCGATCTTTAAATTTAAGTCCCCTTGCCTTTAAAAGTTCCTTCAGCGCCATCTTTACGGGGCAAGAGGCTGAATTGCCCATGGTTACACTTTCTACGGCTTCCCGAGGTTAACAAGTACATTCGAGACCAGGCCGATGCCAATTCAGACAAAAGCACAATATAAGAACAAGAACAAAGGCAATCAAAAGGAGAGCGGCCACAATAATGGGGTCGACTCCAAAAGGAAGCATTAGAGGAGCTCACCGGCACCACCGCTCTCTCTTTAAACTACTTTCACTTTCGGTTCCCCACTCTGCGAACTTCCCCTGCCTCTCTCTTTAAACTACTTTCACTTTCTCCTCGCCTCGGACCTTTCTACTTTCACTTTCTCTTTCTACTTTCACTTTCTTTACGCTCTTACTCGCTGCTTGCCGCAGCCCTTTTCTTGCCACTTTTACCGCGGACTTTGGTCTTGTCTCCCTCCTGAGAACCTTCTAAACTCTGGCCCCAATTACCAGGCACTTACCGATCGATCGCCCTGTCCGCCAAGAGTTCTGAAACCTCACGGGACGCTTCTTTCCCCGTACTGGGCCACCATGATGTCCGGCACAGTCCCCAACCAACAGGGAGACAAAACGCAGGACAACCAGGTTCCTTCTCAAGGCGGTTTATTCAGGAGTTGCTTCTTTCCAGGCAGTGACCCCGACCCCTCCTGGGTTCGGGCTTATAAGCACTAGTGCATGCCAATCATCGAAAGCCACGTATCATCTCTCCATAGGTCCCTGATCGGTCACCAGATCTTGCCAGATAATCGCACCACCTCATGCCCAAATAAGGAGTTGTTTACCATGGAGAGTGCTCGCTGTCCGAAGGCAGAGACTGGCACCATTCTCGGGCTGGCGATTACCATGGAGAGCGCTAAGACGCGGCATGCCGCCACTCTCCACAAAGGGGGAAATACTCATTAAAGGAAAAATCCATCAAGAGTATATTGTAATTCTAGACAAAATTTATGTACCAAACACAAGGGCACCCAAGTTTATAAAAGAAATACTAGTACAGCTAAGGTTACATATTGACCCTCACACACACACTGATAGTGGGTGATTTCAGTACCCCTCTCTCACAGAATATTTGGGTTATACAGGCAAAAACTAAATAGAAATGCTAAAATTAAATAACATTATAAATCAAATTCTATCCAAATACACACAAAAAATATTATCTATTCAACACCTCAACTTTCTCCAAAACTGATCATAAACTTAGACACAAAGCAAGTCTGAACAGAGATAAGAAAATTGGCCAAGAAATGATATGGTGCATGTCTTTATGGTGTATGTCTTTAATCCCAGCACACAGGAGGCAGAGGCAGGTGAATCTCTGTGAGTTCACGGCTGGTCTGGTTTACAGAGCAAGTTCCAGGACAGTCAAGGCCACACAGAGAAACCCTATCTTAAAAAATACGGAAAAAGAAAATACCTAAGAAAATTAAAATAACACCTTACATTTTATCTAGCTACCATGTAGTGAAACTGGAAATCGTGTGTAGTTTTAAAAATCCATTACCACCTTTGCCCGGGAGCTGCTGCTTTTGTTCCTCCAGGCTTAGCTCCAGGATCAGCTCTGCCAGCACTGACTTGGCTTCTCTTTCCCACCGGTCTTTGCTCCTGGAGGGGTTGAGTTACCAGCCCACTCCGACACCATTGAATCCTCATATAAAAGACACATACACTGCTCTATTACCTTTAGAATTTGCCTCTAGGCACAATTGCTATTGCTGGGCGCAGATACCTCCTGTCTAGAAATTCGTGCCCTTATCAATATGTTATCTCCATCTCTCCCTCGGCCCTAAATTTAGAGGTTTGCATCAGCTAGTCCCTCCCACCCCTCGACAAGACCTTACATGACTGCTGCTTTCTTCTGGTTCCTAAGCATGGCAGAAAAAGCCCCTCTCTCTTTCCGTGCATCTCCTTTTCCTCTTGGGACATGGAAATCCCACCTATACCTTCCATCTAGCAATGAGCCCCAGCCTTCTTTATTGACAAGTCAAGAACCAACTAGGGAACAAGACCTTAGTGACAGAACCTCCCCTTTCACTGGATATCATCAGAAACAACAGAAAGTATACAAACTCATTAAAAGTGAGCAACCCATTACTGAATGAAAAATGGATCAAGTCAGAAAATCATAAAAGAAATGTAACACTTTTAAGAACTGAATGAGGGATGCAGATGAAGCACCCTGGCACTACTGGCAGTGACTGCCCTTGTGGGAAGGGTGAGGCTGAATCGAATAAGTAGGTGGTGGAGAGATGGGAGAAGAGAAGCCCAGAGGTGTGTGTGGTGTGAGGAGAGATGGAACTGGAGACTTTAGGCAGTTGCTGTTCTTGCTTCTTGGGAAATGGCGAATTACACTGTCTATCAATAAAGCCAGTAGCTGGGGAGTGAGGGCAGCATTTGGGATATAAATAAATAAACAGACAATCAAATAAACAAATAAGCCAGCAACAAACACAAGTGCCAGAGGGTCTATGACTTCTTCCTTTGAGAAAACCAACTACTATGTGAGTCACTGTGACTCCCAGAGCTGCGTCCTCACCCAGGAAGAGGAGCAGACCTGCTGAGTGGAGACCACAGGTGACTGGCATGTCCTGCTGTGCTGACTTCTCATCATTGGCCTATTTGCTCATCTCTCTAGTTGGCTGTGGTGGAGGCTCAACCAAGACATTATGACTCAATGTTGAATTATAGTTTTTCTGTGCCGTGTTAGCTTTGGCCAGGGATCTATTTCCTTTGGAAACTTAAGGTTGGATAAACATTTAATCATTCTATCTTTCAAAAGAGGACACCATTGCTGATGTGTCATTACTGAGTGGGCAACCAGTCAGGCACCACTACAATGAGCAAGTATGTGGTGGAGAGATGGGAGAGGAAGAGAAGAGAATGGTCTGTGCACAGTGTAGAGAGGAGGAACTGGAGATGAGAAGGTGGTGATGCACAGTCTGATGGGAGTAGCCTGGGCTGCCACCTGAGACCATGGTGAAGCTTAGCCTGTGTTGCCTCCAAGGGCCATGGTCCTGAAGCAGTAGGGGTTTGTATAGATGTCTGTGGCTCAAGTTAACATTAAAGATATGCAGATGTCCTTGGTCTAGGCTGCTGCCTGGTGCCAAGTTGATGTCTGAGGGCTACATCAAGCTGACCTTGTCCCTCTCTGCCTGTGGCACTCTGGTGAACTGACCCCACACCTTGCCTGAGCAGCAAAGAAGAGCTGGTTCCAAGGGCATAAAAATGGGAGAGCTGACCTCTCCTCTTGCTGGCTGCAGCACACAGGAGAGTGGTCCCACACCTTACATGGGCGGCATTGTGAAGCTGACTCTGGAAGCAGGTGAGATGCCTCTTTCCCCCATTGGCCATGTGGTGGCATGGGTGTGGGAAAGATTTCCACTCCCCAGTTGCCTGCAGCAAGTGGGAAAGCAAGACCCCAAGGGCATGAAAGTGCAAGAGCTGACAGGCTTTGCTCCTTACCAGCTTCCGCAGGCAGGAGAGCTCGCCCTGTTGGTGCAGGCACAGGAGAGGTGGTGGGCAGATGGACTCAGCTATCACTCAAGCCCACATCCAGGGCTTTGAGCTAGCCCACCCTAACATCTGCCCCATCTATGAACTTAAAGGGGCTGAGCCTGCAGAACTAAAGCTGCAGGATCTCCAAGACATAGGGAAACAACAGAGTATCCCAGAGGAGTCCTGGTGAGGATCCAGTTTTGATTCAGCAGAAGCCAGAGGCCTCAAACCAGACCAATGACTCACTGCAATGAACATTTACAAGTAAGCTGTTTGGACAAAAGGGTATACTGTATGACAAACTGTGATATACCACAGCTTTCATGATGAAATATTTTTATTTTTTGTTTTCTTTTGGTGGAGGCATTGCAAGGACAGAGGGCAGATATGGAGGAATGGGGAGATGAGTGGGATTGGGGTGCATGATGTGAAATTCACAAAGAATCAACAATTTTTTTTTTTAAAGAAAAAAGAATTGGATGAATTGGGCAGTGGTGGTGCTGGCCTTTAATCTCAACACTCAGGAGGCAAAGGCAGAGGCAGGCAGATTGCTATGAGTTCAAGGCAAGCCCAGTCTACAAAATGAGTTCCAGGATAGCCAGGGCTAGACAGAGAAGCCCTGTCTCAAAACTAAACCAAACCAACCAAAACCAGGAACAAAATGAAACAAAAAGTATTGGATGGAATGCAAATACAGCATACCCAAATCTGTGGGACACAGTGATGGCAGTCTAAGAGGTACACACACTGCGCACAGTGCCTACATCAAAAAATTGGAGCAATCTCATATTAGTAACTTAGCAATACACCTGAGAGCTCTAAAACTACAAGAAGAAATAACATCTAAAAAGAGAAGATGGCAAGAGATAATCAAAGTCAGGACTGAGATCAAAACACTGAAACTGAAACCAACAAAACCATACAAAGAGTTAGTTCTTTGAGAAAATCAAGAAGACAAAGCCTTGGCCAAATTAACTAAAAGATGGAGAGATCCAAATGAATAAAATTAGAGATGGAAAGGGGATTAGAACAGACACCAAGGAAAGTCAGAGAACCATAAGAACATGCTCTAAAAATCTGTACTCCACTAAACTGGAAAACCCAGAAGAAATTGTTAAATTTCTAGTCATATACAACTTACTAAAGTTTGGTAAGGATCAAATAAGGAATTTAAACAGGCCCATAAACCCTAATGAAATAAAAGCAATAGTAGTAATAATAATAATAATAATAATAATAATAATAATAATAATGATAATGCCCAGGGATGGATAGATTCAGAGCAGAATTCTGCCTTATCTTCAAAGAAGAGCTAACACTAGTACTCCCAAAATTATTCCACAAAACGGAAACTGAAGGAACATTTTAAAATTCTTTTTATGAGGCCACTATTAGCCTAAACATAATAAAGATTATCCACAACAGTCAAGTTTGCTTCATTCCAGAATTTCCAGGATGATCCAACTTATCTAAGTCAATAAATACAGTCCACCACATAAACAGACTGACAGACAGAACCTCATGCTCATCTCCTTAGATACAGAAAAGGTTTTTGGCAAAATCCAATATATCCTTTCATGATGAAAAGATCTGTAGAGTCTAGGGATACAAGGGAGGGATAAACGTCAAAATAATATAGGCAATTTAGAGCAAGCCCACAGCCAACATTAACCTAAATAGAGGGAACTCAAAGCATTTCAACTAAAATCAGCAACAAGACAAGGGTGTCCACTCTCTCTATACGTATTCAGTATAGTACTTGAAGTGCTATAACATAAGACAACTGATGGCGATCAAGGGGATACAAAAAGGAAAAGGAGAAGCCAAAGCATCTTTATTTGCAGATGATATGATTTTATATATGAAAGACCATAAAAACTCCACCAGGAAACTTCTATAGCTGATAAAGTAGCGGGATACAAAATTAACACAAAAATCAGTAGCCTTCCCATATACAACTGAGGGGAAAAAAAATCAAGAAAGACGTACTTTTCATAATAGCCTCAAAAAATAAAATAGCTTTGGATAACTCTAATCAAGCAAGTGAAGGGACTTTTGTAATAAAAACTTTAAGACATTGAAGAAAGAAATCAAGGAAGGCACCAGAATATGGAAAACTCTCTCATGCTCATGGTTTGGTAGGATTAATTTTGTGAAAATGACTATTTTACCAAAAACAATCTACAGTCTGAACACAATCCCCATCAAAACCTCAACACAATTCTTCACGGAAATTGAGGGAAAAAACAAATTTAACTTCATACATAAATGCACAAAATTGTTTGATAGCTAAAACAAAATAATACACGAACTGTTGGAGAGGCCGGCATCCTGGAGCTCAAGTTGTCCTTGAGCTACAGTCATGCAGACAGCATGGTATTGGTATAAAAGCAAACATGCTGACCAGTAGAATCAAACTGAAAACACAGACATAAGTTCACATGCCTATTGACACCTGGTTTTTGACAAAGAGGTCAAACGTACACACTGAAGAAAAGACAGCATCTTCAACAAATGGGGCTAGTAAAACAGAATGGCTGAATGTGGAAGACTGGAAATAGATCCACATTTACCACTTGCACAAAACTCAACTCTAAATGGATCAAGGACATCAAAGGACCACCAGATACCCTCATTCTCATAGAAGAGAAAGTAGGAAATAGTCTTGAACTCAATAGCACAGGAGAAAACTTTCTGAACCAGACACTGACAGCACAGGCACTAAGATCAACAGCTAATAAATGGGACCTCATGAAAATGAAAAGTCTCTGAATGGCAAAGGACACCATCATTCTGGAAAAGTGACAGGTTACAGAATGGGAGATCTTTACTAACTATACATCTGATAGAGGGTTAGTATCTACAATTTATAAGGAACTGAAAACAAAAAACAAAAAAACAAAAAACCTACAAAGTTACAACATCAAGACAACAAATAATCCAATTAAAAAGTGGGGTACAGAACTAAGCAATTTTCTGAAAAGATGAAACGTAAATGTCTGAGAAGCACTTAAAGAAATAGCCAACATTCTTAGCTATCAAGGAAATGCAAATCAAAACTACTCTGAGATACCATCTTATACCAGTCAGAATGGCCAAGAACAATCAAATGAATAACCAGTCATGCTAGCAAGGATGTGGGAAAAGGGGAACACATATTCACTGCTGGTAAGAGTGCAAACTTGTACAACCATTATGGAAATCAGTATGGCAGTTTCTTAGAAAGCTAGGAATTGGCCTGGCAGAGGTGGTGCACACCTTTAATCCCAGCACTTGGGAGGCAGAGGCAGGCGGATTTCTGAGTTCGAGGCCAACCTGGTCTACAGAGTGAGTTCCAGGACAGCCAGGACTATACAGAGAAACCCTGTCTCAAAAAGAACAAAGAAAAAAAAAAAAAAGAAAGCTGAGAATTGAGCTTGAGCCACACCACTCTTAGGACACTTGCTTATCCATGTTTATTGCTGTATAATAATAATAATAATAATAATAATAATAATAATAATAATAACAACAGTCATACCTAACACTGCTAAAGAGGCCAAGAACGTGACTTGGTAGGTCATGGGCCTAGGGGAAAACACAATACTGTTGTTTTGCTAAGGGAACATAGCAATAAAATGATTCCTAATGACAAACTGCTTTACCTGCAGATCAGTGCCTTGCTCAGCCCTCATCTAGGAAGCTTCTTCTTGTAATGGATGGGCACTAATACAAAGACCCACAACTGGAAACCGTGCAGAGAGTGATAACTTAGGAACCCCCAGTCCTAAATGGGTGTCATCATCAAAGCCTGCCTTTCAAGGCTTGGGATCTATGTGGAGGAGGAGGCAGCAGAAAGATTGTAAGAACCAGAGGTGATAGATGACGCCAACCAACTGGTGTCTTCCAGAATCAGCAGGAGTGACACACATGTGAACCCACAGGGACTATGGCAGCATGCACAAGACCTGCAGAGATTCAAGACAGCGCTGAGAGGGGGAAGTGAACTTGGGCTCCCACCCCTAATCAAAAAGTTCCCTATAATTCATACCTACTGGCAAAGAAAACAAAATCAGCTTTCTCCAGTGAGTCTTACTGGGTATATTAGATACACCTGGGAGTAGGCCCTATGCTCAGGAGTAGTTGGCCAAGACAAAACAAACTAATGATATTTTTGTAGACATTTTGTTTTTCTTTGTTTGGACATTTTTGTCTTATTGGTCTTTTGGCTCTTTGTTGTTGTTTATGTTTTAGTGTTCTTTTGGGGGGGGGTTGTTTCTTTTAAAGAGTGAGAGAGAAAGAGCATGAAGTTGGGTGAGCAGGGAGGTAGGGGCAGCTGGAAGGGGTCAGGGAAGGGAACTGTGATAGAAATACATGGTATACATTTTTTTCAGTAAAAAAGTTTTTAAAAGCCGGGCAGTGGTAGCACATGCCTTTAATCCCAGCACTTGGGAGGCAGAGGCAGGTGGATTTCTGAGTTTAAGTTGAGCCTGGTCTACAGAGTGAGTTCCAGGATAGCCAGGGCTACACAGAGAAACCCTGTCTCGAAAAAAAAAAAAGGTTTTTAAAAACCCCAAAAACCTCTCAAAGCAATGAATTAGGTATTGGAACTAAATTGAGCAAAGACAGAGAGGCAGGAAAAAAAAAAAAACAGAAATCACTGGGAAAGCAATGGCTGAGAAAGACTTCAGGAGAAAGTGAAGTGCCAAACACTCTGAAGGCAGACTCAGGTACTGTAGAGGCCCCGTACCTGTGGGTCTCCTCCATATTGACACACTGAGGGGGACATAGTGACTCTTGATACTGTAATATCTTTCCTAGAAATCAAATGTCACACAAGTGATCTTTTAAACGCAGCAACTGATGGGGCATTGGCTGACCAAGGGAGACAGCAGGTTCTTCATTTATCACTGAATCAAATAATTAATGATATAAAGAAACAGAAAGATCAAATGATAGCATTCTATTTTTATAAAAGCTTCTGGTTCATGATGGTAATTCTAAGAAAAGAGAAAGCTTTATATTTCATATGACTAGAAATAACATTTTTTATTGGTTACAAGTATCTTTCAGGAAAGTTAAAATTACACTTTAAATAAGCAGTAAAAAGATAATAGAAAAACTAAGCTTACATGATTTTCTACTTTTATTAGGGCGGGGTGGGGGAAGGATGCTTGCTGCTCTTGCAAAGCAGCTCTTGCAAAACCTGGGTTTTGTTTCCATTACCCACAATGCCCCTTCCAGTGGTCTATCACTTCTGTCCCAAGGATTCCTGAACCCTTTTCTGGCCTCCATGGGCACCAGGCCTGCATTTGCATACAAGCATACATGCAGTCAATTTTATGTGTACAACTGTACACATAAAATAAAAACAAATCTTTAAAAAAAATGTTTAAGAAAATAAAAAAGAAAGAAATACACCAATGACAAATATTGTATCAATAAAGTTGCACACACTGGCAATCCTAGCCCTAGAAACAGGCAGGGGGATCACGACCTTGGAAGCAAGCTTAAGCTTCACAGTGGATTCCAGAAGAGCTTGTGCAGTAGCGTGAGATACTGGATAAAAAGAAAGCAGAGACTCATGAATCAAACAACAGTAAAACACACACACACACACACACACACACACACACACACACACAC
>JADRCD010183346.1:0-12864 GCA_019843815.1 Montemys delectorum
TCTGCCAGCTTTAAAGAGTGAAAAAAAGGAGACAAAAAGTTTCTCTGGGTGGTTAATGATGTGCAGAGTTCTGTGATGGTCTGTAAAAGGCAACAGTGAGTGACTTAAGCATGCTATGGAAGTCCTTTGTCACGCAACCATAGCTCTACCACTACTAACACTTCCAAGACTGAATGAAAGAGACAAGACATAACTCCTACAGAGTTCTATGACTAAATAACAGTATAGCAAACAAATTTTGCAAGATAACTTAATAACATAATTTGCTAAGGTTTATAGAGATCAATTTAGCCATATGTTACATGTTTATTTAAAATTTTAATGCATTTATATTTGTGTTTTAATTTAATATATTATGACCTGTAATATAACCACAGCTTATACCTGTCTGGTGATATATTATACATATTGTAAATATCCTCATAGACAATGCTGAAAATGTTCCAGAGATAAATGGGAGAGCTTTCCATAGTTCTTAGTAAAATGATTTAAGCAGAGAAATGCAGAGGCTCTGCTTGCATGGTAAACCTGCTTCTGAAGTGAAATCAGTGCTCTCAAACTTTAAAAAAGATGTAGTGTCCTAGTGACATGGAGTCTAAGAGGATATGGGTTCACTGACAGCTGGGAGTAGAAGCAATAAGTCTGTGCCCTAGCTAGGCTGGTTCAAACCAGAGTATATGTCACCAAATGAATATAGTAAATGAAGCCTTTATTTAAAGTATGTCATTTGAAACTTTATTTCAAAGGAGGGGGATAAAAAACAGTCATACAGGTATGATGAAAAAGTAGCTTCAAGTTCTATAAAGTATGAAATACTCAAAGGCTACAAATAGACCAGATGTTATAAGCAAACCTAACACTATTGTTTATAGAAACCATATGTCTTGAAATGTCTAGGCTGCTATATAGACATCACAGCTTATAAAGGATAAACCTTTCTTTGTCATGATTCCAGTGAATTGAAAGCCCAAGAGCAAGAGTAATTTAAGGTCTGATGAGAACCTTCTTTCTGTCTATGTTCTCCCATGTAAAAGAGAAGTCTTTGGTATATTTAGCCACTTTTGCCATTCATGAGCACTCTCCTTTCATGTCATAAAGAAATCTGACTTTCAATGCTGTCACAGAGACGATTAAGTTTCAATGTATTCATTTTGGGGAACTATAATATGACTAGATAAACTGTTAATAGTTTTGATTAGAATTATTTAAACCATTAGAAAAAAGTACAGCAAAAAATAGAAAACAAATCTGAACATAGTAACGGAATAATATAATATTGTGAAACTCATACCTACTTCAAAATTTATCATTTATTTATTGTGGAAATTCTTCTTCTTCCAGTTTTTATTTTATTTTTTTAATGTTTGCATTTTGTTTTTATTGAACAAAAGACAACTTATGGGTTAGCTATCTTAAATCTTTATTATTTCTTTTTTCCATTATTTATTTATTTGTTCACTTTCCATCCAGATCTCAACTCACCTCTTCTCCTCCAAGTCTTACCCTTACACATACATACACCCTTCATTTCCTTGTCAGAGAAGGAGTAACAATTGGCTCTGGTACATTAAGTCGAAGCAGAACTAGCTACATCCTCTCCCACTGAGGCCAGACAAGTCACAGAACGTATCAAAAGGGAGGCAAGATTAACAAAGTCATCTCTAACTCCAATTGTTAGGGAATCCCCAAGGATACCATGTAGAGAGCTGTCTGAACAGTGCCCTAAGATGGCGCTGGCTTCTGCTCCTTGCCGGAGCGGTAGAGTGATAAACAACTCCTTATTTGGCTGTGCTTGTTTGCCTGGCTTGCTTCCGCATTGGCATCCTATCTGCATG
The DNA here is from genome assembly GCA_019843815.1 of Montemys delectorum. Taxonomy (NCBI): domain Eukaryota; kingdom Metazoa; phylum Chordata; class Mammalia; order Rodentia; family Muridae; genus Montemys; species Montemys delectorum. Next base: position 1,836 of record JADRCD010183346.1, read on the forward strand.
TACCACGTGGCCTTTTGGGATAGGTCACTCATGGGCTTTTAAGGGCCTGGGGTGTTGCCCTCGGGGTCAAGAAGTCAGAAGTTAGTCAGAAGTTAGTCAAGAAGTCAGAAGTCAGAAGTCAGAAGTCAGAAGAAGAATGTTTAAGGTTCCTGAATAGACTCCTTTAAGAAGAGCTCTCGGGTCACATCATTCTTGCTGGCCGAGGTGGTCGCAACAATACCGTGCTTTACATCTGCTGCATATATGTAGGGGATCTAGGTCCAGCCCATGTCAGTGGCAAGGCCAAAGTTGATTTATCTTTGACATTTTTTTCTCTACAACTCTCTGTTTTTTTATTTTCTTTTTTTAATTAGATGTTTTCTTTATTTACATGTCATACAATATCTCCTTTCTCAGGTTCCCTTCCAAAAATAAAATAAAATAAAATAAATAAAATAAAATAACAAAAACAAATCCCTGTTCCTCCTCCCTGCTTTCCCTCCCTCCCCCACTCATCACTCCACCCTCTCCTGCTTACTGGCCCTAGCATTCCCTTACACTGGGACATAGAACCTTCACTGGGCCAAGGGCCTATCCTCCCACTGATGACCAACTTGGCCATCCTCTGCTATACATATGCTGCTAGAACCATTAGTCCCACCATGTGTTCTCTTTGGTTGGTGGTTTAGTCCTTGGGAGCTCTGAGGGTACTAGTTAGTTCATATTGTTGTTCATCTTTGTTATTCTAAGGCCTGATAATAAAGGCTGTTAACAGCAGGGGATTAAGAGGGAAATAAAAGCCTAATGGGTAGGGTCTCTTCTCTCTGAATCAAGGACTTCTCCAGCTGGCTCGGTGAGAGGCTTAGACTCAATAACTCTTTGTGAATCAGGAAGAAAGAAGAAAAGAAAGCAAATCTTTTACATAGGCAATACATAACAGACACACATACACATTCTGGTTTGGCCTGACCACCTGTCTCATCAGCTTCACAAGTGTTTATATATATATACTTACATATATACACATATACATATACACATATGTATATACCTACATGTAGATAATATATAAATAAGTGAATGGTTGAATGGATGGGACAAGGCCCAAGCTACTGCTTTATTTCTTTTCTCTGACCTTTTTATACCTCTTTAGGTATAAATTCTTTAAAATATTACCTCATTGATAAAATAAGTATAAAAGAGTAGTTACAGAAAGATGTTGATAGTGAGTTCAAAGTAGTCTGTCATTCTATAAGTTCAAACCAACAGTTTCACGTGGCCTCATTTTATCATAGTGCATACCTATGGCTTCATCCTTGGATCTGACCTAGAATGAACACTTGTCTTTGACCACAAATTTATCCCAAGCCTATTTCTCTTTTTAGTGTAATTGTGAAAGCTCATTGTATTCTTATTTTATAACCCTTATTTACTAGTCTATGAGGAGTTGACACATTCTATTCTTGATTCTAACTTTATTATATCTTCCTGGCAAAACAACTAAAACCATCTTTTAAAAATTTTTGTCACAAAATTATTTGAAACAAATTAGGAATTCTATAAAATCATTAATTCATCTAGATAGAAATAGTTCATGAAGTTTTATCTTCATGTTGATCTGCAGGAAATTTGCTCAATAGGGTGGGCTGGTGCCCAGGAAGTATTAGACTTCATAATAGTAACAGGAAAAGTATATCAGTAGTAAGAAACAATCCTGAGATGAAATCTCTGAAGACCCAGCAATTCAGAGCTTACCCATAACAGCCTTACAAAGTGATGGGCCACCTCCAGAAAACTAACTTACATGCCTTTAGCCTTAGTTGACTCCTGACAGGAGTGCACAGGAGTGAGGGCAGAGTTCACAACTCCTGGGATTGTCTTGGAGGTATGGGGAACCAACAGGAAGGGAATAGAGGAGAGGGGTCTCACCTGGTAGTCCTTGATGGCAGCAGGCCTCTAGGAATGAAAGAAGAGCTGTGGTCTGGAAAATGGGGAGCAAACGCCATAGGGCAAGGTTCACCACTGCTGGGCTTGCTGAGAAGAGTGGTCCCATCAGACAGTGAATTAGGGTGGCAGTGGCCATCCAAGCTGGGAGCTGGCCTCTGTGCTTGCTGACAGGGCTCTGGGCTGGGGAATGTCTTCCAGTTTTTTGAAGCAGATAATGTATTACTCTTAACAATACTCTACTTTGCAGTAGACACTGGACTTTCTTCTTATTTCCATGTTTAATTTAATACCTACTGACCAACTTTCCCTGCCCTCCTTTCTTCCTCTGCTATCCATCATTCTCCTTCGAAAAACCCATAAAATCTATTTTTCTTTTTGATTTCATGTAAAAGATAGCACTTAGTACTTGTCTTTTTCTGTACAACTTCTTTCACTCAACATCATAAACTCCATCTCGATATACGTAGTCTCAAATGATGATACCTCTTATAACACTCTGTATATATGCCTATTTCATTATCCATTCATTTACTAATCATTTCTTAGATTACTTCAACTACATGACCATTATAATGGAGGAGGATATATATGTCTTTTGTTTTCCATACTGATTTTACCTTTTTATGATAATGTATTTCTTGGAAATTCAACAAAACAGACACCAGTTTATACATGATTGTTAACAGTAGCAGAAAGGATGTATTTGTCAATCCTAGTTCCTCCACATCTGGTCATTCATAATACTTAATAAAGTGGTATATATTTGTTCCTAATAGAATATCATAGCAGTGAGCTAGAAAAAGAAACAGTCTTAGGAAATATAAAGATAGTAACAAAACGCACAATATAATAGTTACCAAGAAGTTTTTGTTACAGAAATAACTTGCCTTAATATTGTTCCCTTAGTAATTGAAATAAATGAGGATTTGCTTCACCTTGAACAGTATTAAGCAGTAGATAAGCTGAATAATGGATGGCTATTTCATGTATGTTCTACAGGAAATATATGGTATATATCATGTGAAGTGATGGTATTTTTTTTTCTTTTTGATGCTTGCCTGTATACATACATCTTTAAAGTAGAAATAAAGGTATAGTCAGTTATTTTGTTTTGAGAGGAACACAACTTGGGGGGATTGTTTGTTTTGTTGTTGATATTGTTTTTGAGATTTGACAAAATCATGAGCTGCAGGTAAAGATAGGAATACAGATTAAAAATCACATATTTCAAAGTGAACTGGTATACTTTTTGTAATACTCTTCCTTCTTGAGAGTTGAAGACAGGAATGTCAGGGATTTAAAACTAGCCATTGCTTACAGAGACCTCAGCCTGAGCTATATGAAATGTTGTCACAAGCAATTCTTATGAGAAGAGGACTGCATTTCAATAATAGTATAAAAGTTTCAGGTGAAATGAAATATGTGTAAGGCCCACTTGGATTGTAAAACAGTTATTATATGCCATATGACATCACAAGAAACTATGAAGTATTCTAAACTAATATTTAAAAAAATCCCAACAATGCTGGGTTGGAACATGCCTTTAATCCCAGCACTTGGGAGGCATAAAGAAGGTGGACCTCTGAGTTTGAGGCCAGTTTGATCTACTGAGTGAGTTCCCTCCGTGGGATTATCCAGGGTAGGTTAATAAAGGCAAGAAGCCCACTCTAATTTTAAGTGGCACAATTCTATCCAGTGAGGTTCAGGATTGCACCAAAAAGAGAAGTGAGCATATCACGAACATTCATCATCTGGCTCCTAACTGAGGAAGCAATGTAGCCTGACACTTCCTTTCCTTGCTACCTGTTTCCCCTAAAAGGATGAATTTATTCCCAATACTAAAGAAAAAGTTTCCCCCTTAAGTTACATTTTTTTTTTTGTTAGGTAGCAAAGAAATAGGTAACTGAGATGCTTTTGATGTCTTTTGCATTTTCAAGTTGAAAGGACTTTAACTTTCAGAATTTCTCCAATCTCTTCATGTTTTTCATTTTTCTTTTTTGTTTACTATCATTGTATATCTTCAATAGTGAGATGGACTCTAAAATTTAAATCTTAATTATTTAAATAATTATCATAAGATTTAATTTTTAACGTTTTAAATTTTTTTATGAGCTTTATTGATATTTATAAAAGGGGGGTTACTGATATATATGTATTAGATGCCTGGCTCTTATTTCTGGGAGAATTTTGACAAATTACAAAAATAAACTATGATTATATTTGTATACCATGGAGGTTTATTCTAGTACTAATTTTAAGTCTCATCCAGTTCACAGCTTAGATAAAGCTTTCTAAGAAATAAAAAGATTTAAGACAAGCAGTGTGCAAGAAAAGTGGCCTGACAAGCTACAGTTTAGAAAAGTGATTTCATTCAAAGGGGAGTATCAACTCTAGTAAAATTTGGCCATGCATAAGCACACATTCTATTTGATTTGCATTTCCCTGATGACTAAGGATGTTGAACATTTCTTTAGGTGCTTCTCAGCCATTCAGTATTCCTCAGTTGAGAATTCTTTGTTTAGCTCTGTTCCCCATTTTTAATAGGGTTATTTGGTTCTCTGGAGTCTAACTTCTTGAGTTTTTTGTCTATATTGGATATTAGCCCTCTATCAGATGTAGGATTGGTAAAGATATTTTCCCAATCTATTGGCTGTTGTTTTGTCCTATAAATGCTTACTGACAGGAGCCTGACATAGCTGTTTCCTGGGAGTCTCTACCAGTACCTGACAAATACAGAGGTGGATGCACTCAGCCGTCCATTGGACTCAGCACAGGGTCCTCAATGCAGGAGCCAGAGAAATAACCTAAGGAGCTAAAGGGGTTTGTATCCCCATAGGAGGAACAACAATAAGAACCAACCAGTACCCCCAGAGCTCCCAGGGACTAAAGCACCAACTAAAAAGTACACATGGAGGGACCCATGGCTCCAGCTGCATATGTAGCAGAGGATAGCCTTGTTGGGCATCAATGGGAGAGGCCCTTAGTCCTATGAAGGCCCTATGTAGGGGAATATCAGGGCCAGGAAGCAGAAGAGGGTGGGTTGGTGAGCAGGGTGAGGGAGGAGAGGATAGGGGGTTTTCAGAGGGGAAATGAGGAAAGGGGATAACATTTGAAATATAAACAAAGAAATTATGTAATAACAAATGTTTTTTAAAAAAGAACTTATTCTAACTTTTCAATAGAACTGAATAATATTGATTTTTCATAAAAAATACAGAATTTCAGTGTTACCGTTTTAAGATCATCCAGCCCAACTGAAACATCATTGTGATTAAATTTTCACCTGTGTCATAAGTTTATTTTCTTTTTAAAAAGTGAAAAAATTTAAATAACAAATTCAAAGAAAAGATTAGTGAAACTGTAAGACCAATGAAAAGAGTGTACTGGAAGTAAAGGAAGACTATTCAATTAGTTTAAAGACAGAACACTGTAGCTATCAGTAATATACATGCTTGCTGTCCTTGGTATGCTTTTCATCTTGTTTTATTATTATAATATTCTTTATTAAAAATGCACAGTGCTTACACAGGCAGTTACTATATTTACTCTCAGCAAGCCATAAGGTTCTATCAGAGACTCTCATGTTTTTGGAAAACATTGTGTGTGTGTGTGTGCGTGTGTGTGTGTGTGTGTGTGTGTGTGTGTGTGTATGTGTGTGTGTGTGTGTGTGTGTGTGTGTGTGTGTCTTTTGGAGCACTTTTGCACTCCTAGTTGGCCCAATGGTCATAATATAGCTTAGTATGCTCTTCATCTCTCCATCTTGAACCTCTACCTCCCTAGTACTGGAATGTTATTAGGAGTGACATGCTGGCGGTTGAACTGTTATTTTCATGTATGCTACAATGCACCCAATTATCTGAAATAGAGGTCTAGACACTGACAACTAATTTTACTCATGGACGAGTATATTTATTTTCTCAAAAGTCTACTGGGAAGGTTCTATGCCACAGTGTAGGGGAATGCCAGGGTCAGTAAGCAGGAGGGGGTGGGGTAGTGAGCAGGGGGAGGGGGCATGGGACAAGGGTTTGTTTTAGTTTTTGATATTTTATTTTATTTTTTTTTTGGAGGGGAACCTGGGAAAGGAGATATTGTAAATAAAGAAAATATCTGATAAAAAAGTCTAATAAAATAACATTTCAAATAATAAAAACTGAAGTTGGCTTTCTCACAAACTTAAAATAGGTTTTAAATGAAATCTTCACAAATTTTGGAATGATGTATGGTAAGTTCTCTCATAAACCATCAAAGACCTGAAGCAACCCTGTAAAGCTCCAACTGTCTGAATGATCACTTTAATATTTATGAATTACTATAAATATAATTTTCATAACTTTTAATTTATTACACATGTATTACTTTTTTTGTTCCACAAAATAACTATGTTCTGTAAAGACAATTATGAATAAATAACTATTTATATATAAATGAGTTATCTAAAACCACAGACTAGGACTCAATTACTGTCTGTTAATTCCTTTGTCTTGTGAGTACTCAGGATACTGAAGATTTGAAATCACATGCACAGTTCCGTGGTAATATCAAATAAGCTCTTTGGAATTTAATATTTAAATAACAACAACAAATCCCATTCTGAGATATATATATATATGCATGAATACATATTTATACATATATAAATAATACATAAATTAATAAATAATGCTATATAATAGAAATATAGCTTTTTGGAGTCATGTTCCATGCAAAACCATTTCATGAAGTCAATAGAGCACATGATGTCTCTGAAAGAAGTTTTAATGGGACAGATATTATGCTTTACTTTCTAGTCCCTTGTCTCTACCATCTTCCCACCACAGAAAAAGATTCTTGAGGAAATAAGAGACAATAAATCATGAAAGGCATTTTAGAAGTCAGTAATTACCATCTTCCCAACAGAGGTCCTAAGTAAAACAAGATGTAAAATATAAGAGATTTGGAGTTTTTTTTAAATGTAGTTGGATTTGAAAATACTATCCTCACCACCAAAAGAGTCAAATTAAGATTAAATGACCCTTCTTTACATTTCACTAGCAAAATGAACGAGGGGTACTTCCTCTTCATTGTGATTTTCTTCTGATCTTTTTCCAGTATGGTGGGGGTGGGGGGAGTAAAAGTATGCACCACACACAGCTTACCTCTAAAAGAAGATAGCTTCAATTGTCCTTCCTTCCTCAAAGAAGGAATGCCTGACAACACCCTAGAGTGGCAGCCCACATTCTCCCTCTACAGGAAGGAAAAACTACATTTGGAAAGCAATCATTCTGTATATGCAAATGAGGACCAAGGCATAACTTATGATAAATCCAGAAAAAAGAAAAAGGAGAAGCAGAATTGTAACAAGTTTTTATGTTCAATACAATGTGGGGGCACAAAGATGTCACCCATTCTGTTTGAAAAGACTAAAATTAGATTACCTAGGTCAGACCACTGTATTTCATGGACCCTAAAAGACTCTTTATCCACACAAGAGGTAGTCTTCGTTGAAAATGAATTTCTGAGAAGGGGCAGATGCAAGAAGTGACATATCCAGTACAGAAAAGTGAGTAAAGGCCTTCAACGCCTGGCAGCATTCAAATCTTCTGATTTAATTCTACGGGCATGTTGCAAATTCTAGCTGCAGGGTTAAATGTGTTAGGTTAGTTTTGTCTTTTTTTTCCAAACGAATAATAAAATCTTCTGTCTCAGTTTTTGTTATTCATAATACAGAGTCAGCAAGCAGAATTTGTCTGTTCTGAAGGTTTATCACCTTTAAACACAATCACAAAAAGAATAGAGAAAACACATATTGGGCTCTACTGGTCCTTTCCCAAGTGCACGTCTACTTCTCATTACACAGCACGTCTCTTCTGAATCCTATTGCTAACTCTCTAAATAAACCTGACTGGAGATTATCTACTCTCTAAAAGGCCCTTAATATTCTCATTTACTGGTGTTATTTCCTTGTTTAGACCTTTCTCAAACTGACACTCAAAAGAAGCAATAGAACACGATACACATCTTTTATTCTATTCCTGTGTAAAAAATCATCCCATAACTCTGAAGCAAAAACATAGAGAACTATATGGATCAAAATGGGCCTTTATTTCTAATGTGTATGAGCCACTTGGAGTATTAATTTTCCTAGTGTCAGCTTTCGGAAGACTATAGCATGGGACTTCAATCTCATGGAGTCTTTAAGTCAGACTTGCCTCGATAAATCACACACAAAATAAATAGAGTAGTAATGCTATCTTGTGATATAAATCCCCACTTAGTTATTGGTAGATAACATTCAGTAACTTATTTATGAGACTGGAAAGATACCTCAGTGTTTAATAGCCTTGGATACTCTTCTGAGGATACAGATTCAGCTCCCACAACCGACAAGGAAGCTTATCAACTGTCTTTAAGTCCCATTTCATGTGATCAGATGTCCCTTCTGCTATCTGAGGGTAGCACAGAGTCATACACATACAAAATATACATATATTTTAAAAATAATAATTTAAAACCTAATTTATTAAAACTGTGCAATTTAAACAAAATAATGATATAAGCATAAATATGGGTATAAATATTAATATAAAAAAACTAAGCATCTTCCTCTCTCACTGCTAGCTTCTGTTGTTAACTTGGCACACAAGAAGAGAATGCCTCAATAGAAAAATGTATTATATCAGAGTAACTTTTAGACAACTTTAGAACATTTTCTTGATTTCTCATAGACAGACGGCCCAGCCTTCTATAGGTGGTGCTATTCTTGGACTGATGGCCATGGGTAACATACAGGAGGCATCTGAGGAAGTCTGAGGAGTGTGTCAGTTATCAGAATTCCTCTGCACGTATATCAGTTTTAATGCATTCAAATTGTGATGTTACAGCATGATACAGGAAGGACACAATAGTCGCAGGTTATGAATTATAATTCATCTTATAAGATGTGGAGAGCTGGGCAGCAAAATCTGAAAAATATGACTATTTCCTCAAAATGACAAGATATGCTCTTGACTCATAAAAGAAAGAGTGGCTGAACTGACTTTACAACCCAGTTACTAACCTCACAGTACTTGATCAGAAGTTGGTTCATTCATAGACTGGCTTCTTGACATGGGTGGCAAAGCCTTTTAAGGTTTATACATTTTCATCTCCCTCTTGAAATCCAGTAATGAAAGCAGAGTGTCTTAATTTAATTATTTGGTAAGGTTCTTAGACACAGTTCATATTTTAACAAAAAATAGAAGTTTTGTTAAATTAGTAAGCTGTTAAAATACCTCTCCTATTGAAAAAAATTATCATTTTATGCATGTTTCTTTAAGGCTATATGAAATATACAAATATTATCAGGCACAGTACACGACCTTAAAAAGAAAATGTCTCTCTTAAATATACAGTTTTGAAATTTGTAACTACACCTGTGCATGTCTTTCGTAACAATGCACTGAAATCAAAACTCAGTCCATTTCTTCATGAGTATGCTACAAAAATAAGTAGTAGAAATAACTTAGAATATTAATTAATTCTATAAAATATGCTCTTTGAAAGGCAGTTTGGTTGCTAAGTCTAAAGATTTAAATTAAAGTGCACATTTATCATCCACTGAATTAATCACAGTTATTTACCTCCACTCTGAATAAGACCCATATTCCCAGAATTTTCAGTGTCTATTGTAAAACAATTATACCTTCTCTCTGTTACTATTTGGCTTGATGATGTAACTTAAACTATCCTATGGAATGTGAACAAATACATCATTTTCAAGGTTTAAGCAGAAGGCTCTCCATGTAAGTATATTTCACAAGGCAACTATATCTTTTCCCTCTGAAACGAGAACCGAATGCTGTAAATAAAGATGTCAACCTCACAATTAGATGGTTACCTTTCACTCCTGAACATTTAATATGAAAAAAGAAAAATATAGTGTATGGAATGAGATTTAGCACAACCTAAGATATACACAGTTTATTTTATTCAACTTTTTTTTTTTTTAAAAACTAGCTCACAAAGTAAAAGATTTTTATGTAAGGTTTTCATGCATATTTTGTTTGGTTGAGAAATAACCTTTTACCTGTTTCCCCTACTCCAGTCTCCCAGCTGTACCCACCTATGTCCAGTGTGCCCTCCACTTTCTTTACTCTGTTACCTTCTCTAACCCCTGCTCCTTAAAGCCTTTTCTTGTCCAGTGTCATAGGCTGCCTTGCTTTCTTGGTTCCTGGACATTACCCATACTTTCTCCCATACTCACATCCATATTTAACAGCAGTTAGGATTCATGTATGAGATAAAATGTACACTATTTGTCTTCCTGAACCTAGTGTACCTCACTTAAAAGAATTTTCTCTTATACCATCCATTTTCTTACAAGTTTCATTATTTTAATTTTCTTCACAGCTGAATCCAATTCCACTGTGTACTTCGTCACATTTTCATTATCTAGTAATCTGTTCATAGACTTCTAGCTCATCCTATTTTCTTGCTATTGTGAAAAGAACAGTCATAAACCATTTTTTATTTATCAAAGATGAATAATAATCTTGGCTTTACAGTGGCCTTAGCTTCAAACACACATGTAGGAAATCATAGATCATTTAAAGTGTGCAATCTTCAGAAGAAATACAATAGTTTAGGAAGATAATCATTTTATTAGGTCAGAAATTTTTATGCTTTTTGAAGATTTAAGTCTAAATAAATATACTTTGATTTTAAGCCCTGCAGTAACTTGTAATGAACCTTCTTAAATACCAAGAACCACATCTTTTATATGGAAGAAATAGTCAGGGTCCTTCTTTCCATCATTGCTGGTGGTTGACCACGGGAATGAATTAATGAGCGCTCCCAATACCAAGGTGACAGCATTATGGAGGTAGACAGGAATTCTCCTGAGCACACATTCTCACTCTGCTTTACACCCATGTAGTGAAAGCAAGATTATTACACTCACCACTGACAAGTCAGTGTCATTTCTTATTTTTTTTTTGTAATTAAAATAGAATTACATCATTTTCCTGTTTGTTTCCTTCTGCCAACCTTGCCCAGGTACCCATGAAAATTTGTTTTCTCTAAATTCATAGTCCTGACATCTTTTTGTACAAAAAAAAAAAAAAAAAAAAAAAAAAAAAAAAAGAAA